>AWOL01S0043775.1:0-11545 GCA_000715115.1 Nicotiana otophora
GGTCCTACATTAGTTTGCTTACGATGCATTTTTACGTACGAAAATATAGGGTGTAACATAAATGATTGAGGTATTTGGGTGCTGAGTAAGCACAAGTCGTTCGGCTCATATTGGCAGTGCATTTGAGATTACAACAGAGTGGATGACTTTCAAAAGCGTTCTAATCAGTTTAATATTTATGAATCATTAATGATTCTACAGGACTTCAGAGGTTAAAGAAACAACTTCAGATTCAAAAGGTCTCTTCGGTGTTGGAATTTTTGTTGTGGTGTTATGGGATTCTTAAGAGGGAATACAGTGTCTTATGGGCTTTAGGATGACATGGATTCATGCTAGGATCTCTTGTGATGAGCTTTGGTTAAGGATTGTAGTGTACTAGCAACAAGAAGTGTTAACTTGAAGGCAAGTCGAAGAGAATTAAAATAATGGGGTCAGCTTGGTAGTGATTCGGGTTGGCATGGTAATAGATTTCATCATTTTTGATGGCTTGGTTTTGTGCTAATGGGTTTCGTAGAGCTCCCAATGATTTCAACCACGGCTTGGGTGGATGTTTTTGATAGCGACGAGGAATATGTTGGGTGTTGTGATTGTTTCTTGGATAGGGGTCAAGTTGAAGGTTTCTGACTGACAGAATATGTGTTCGGCTTATAATTATGGGATGATAATGGGGTTCTCATATTTTTCTTATGATGGCATGATAGATATGATCTGACGTGTGGGATTAAGATTTGCATGTACAAGGTTGCGATTCATCTTTGAATTGAAGGTCATGAGTTCTAGACAACATTGACGGTTTCAGAGATTTAGAAGGATGCTGGCACTGTATGTATCACCTAATAATGGTGCATATTTCAGAAGGCGCATTATGTTTGACTTGCAAATGCTTGACTGGTATTACGATAATCGCCCGGTTGTTGGTTGACTATTGATATTCATATTTTGCTATGTGGCACCGAAGAATTATGCAAATATTTATTGTGAGGTGATTGTGTATAAGGGATGTATCATTCATTTGAGTGGTGAAGTTTGATCGGACGTGGATATTCATGTATTCTAGGGATTTAAAGACTACGAGGGTTCTCAAAGGCAGATTGTTTGTTGGTTGTAGAAGCTGACGGTATGTTGAGAGGTTGACAGACGAGTGAATGTGTTATGGATAGGTTAATGTGGACTTTTCGGAGGTTCTCAATGAGAACGTGTATTCTACATCGGGTTGGCTTTGTTTACTCAGCACAATTACTGTTGAGGGAGTGTCGTATGTTAGAGTTGATCTTATTTTTTTAATGATATTTTCCATGTATTACTCTCCTATGCTACAATGATATGTGAGACTGCTGACTATTTACAAACAAGATGTGGTTCAATTTGGGCCTTGTGGCAGAATTCGAGCGAGATGGCCCTTGATGTTGAATTGTTGATTGCGCCTTGGTTATGGTCTTCCTGCTTGTGGTATATTGATAAGTATGGATTTTGACCAATTTAGTACCTTCATGCTTTAGTTTTAGTCCGAAAATGTTGATTTATGTTCCCAAAACTAATGAAAGTGTGTAAATTGTAGGAATATTGGAGATTTTAACTCTAATGAAGAAATCCAACTCAAAAAGGAGTGTTCCGGTTCACAAGGCAAGAAGGAGCCCATAATACCAGAAGTGTAGTCCGCAGAAGTATTTCTACGGCCGTAGAAGAAAGTGCTGACCGCAAAATTCTCGCTGTAGCCGCAGATCTTATGTAGAAGCCCATAAGTGATTGAAGAGAAGTGCGGACCGCACACAATTTGTGCGGCCGCAGAACATGGTCACGCTGATAAGAATCAAATAGTTCAGAGAGTGTGCAAAATGATCAAGACTGAAGCCTTGCCAGAAGTGCAGACCGCACATGATTTGTGCGACCGCAGAAGCTGAAGTGAAGCCGTAAATCAAATTGTGCGGCAGAAGAATCTCTCAAGCTGCAGACTCAAGCAATGTGCGGACCGCACATGGAATTGTGCAGCCGCAGAACCTCTCGAAGGGCATTTTCATTAGCGAATTTTGGGCCACTATAAATACCGGAAATCACTTATTTAGGTCAAGTTTTAATGTTTTCTTAGTTGTAGCAGTTGTAGTTTACCATTTTGGGTAATTCTTGATCAGTTTGGCACAAAAACATCATAGTTTATCATTTTAACTTTGTATTATGGCTTTAATTAGTGTTTCTTCTTTGTTATCTTCATTTTCTACTATGAGAAGCTAGATACTTACTATGTTTGTGACCGAACCCTAGTGTGTAAATCATATGGGTATCTAATTTAATGCTTGTTTATGATTGGGTGTTTGTTATTTATCCTTGTTCATACTTTAATTTTAGAATTAATGGTTGCAAATATTGATTCGTGCCTTTTTGACTTGGTATTTACTTGAGAAAGAGGGACCTAGTCCAGGAAAACTTGGCTAACAAGAAATTGGGCTAGTTAAGTATTTGAATAGCCAAAATAAAGGGTTTGAGCTAGAGATAGGGAAAACCCGACGTGAGCTCATATCAACTATTTATCTTGATACTCATTTGGGCTTAAGAAATCCAAACTAAGGAAAATCACTCTATGACGGAGAGCTATTGAGTGGGTAACTTTGAGTTGAGAGCTATAATACACCCCAATTACTAAAACAAGTGTTAACATAATAAACCCATTAGGCTAACACCTAGGAAAGGGTTACATCCCTAGACCTTTTTGCCTATTTGAAAACAATCAAAAACAATTAGTCAATGTCTAATTTGTTTTCTCTAGTTGATCATTGATAGTGTATTTTATAAAAGAAATTAGCAAAACCTGCTTGATTGGAAGTGTATTTAAGATGTTTCGTCTTTACGCATCAAGTTGGGTAGGAAACTCGACTTGACTCATAGTTGGGTACTATTCTTCCAATGATCTCTTCCACTCATTATTGAGTGTTGATTGGGAGTGGATCCATTTTTGTTGCCGTTTTCGGGGAGATTAAATGATGTTAGCTATATATTTGAGTGTGTTTTTGGCATACCTTCTATCTCTTCCGTGTTACGAACGTGTTAAAGAAATCTTACGTACAATCATGGAAAACAATGAGCTCGGAAATATGCCTTTGGTGGACTTGGATGGTGAGGAGGAACAACTCGATGAGTTACGTCAAGTGCTACAACAAAGAGGCCGGGGACCACAAGACAACATGCCCGTTCCAACCCCGCCTCCACCATATCCACCACAAGCATCTTCACACCATATATTTCCCAACGAAGGTTATGCTAGTGCAATAGTCCCTCCCCGTATTAGGGCAGGAAACTTTCAAATCACCAATGTGATGCTCACTTTGCTTGAGCAACGGGGTTTCCTTACCGGTGCTCCAACTCATAATGCTTACAAACTTTGGAAAGGCTTTCTGGATACATGTTGGGGAGCAAAAAACTAATGTTTCCTATGATGCATTGAGGCTAAGGCTTTTTCCCTTCTCTCTACGGGAGAAATCTTTATATTTGTTGGAACGTTTGCTGAGCCATTCAATTCACACTTGGGATGAGTTGGCGGCCAAGTTCATTACTAATTGTTTCTCTCCCAGACACATGGATACACTTCTAGATGAGATCTTGGCACTCAAATAAGAGCCGAATGAACCACTACATGAAATTTGGGAGCGGTATGGAACAATAGTTAAGGAATGTACCAGCAATGATATGACGGAAAACATGTTGCAACAAACCTTTTATCATGGGATTAACACAACCAATCAATGTGTAGTGAATCAACTAGCTGCTAGGAACATTATGACTAGGCCTTATGCAGAGGCGTGGGACATTCTAGATGAGATGGCGAAGACATTATCGGCTTGGAAATCCTGTGCCAATGTCCCACAAGGTTATCCGAATATGATCCACCTCCACAGATAATTGCAAGACCTTGGGCAAGCCATTGCCGAATTGACCACTACCATGATTCAACTATCAAAGGCTCAACTAAATCAAGTGCAAGCCCCTAAGAAAGTTCATGCTATGGAGAGAGTGAATGTTATGGTGAACAAGAAAAGGACTAACAGTCCACAAATGAAAACCCGAATGGACAACTATATGCAAGGTGATGGAGGTTTTGTTCAAGATTATTCTTATAGTGAGCAAGAGGAGGGAGGGAAATATGTCAATAATTTTCAAGGGAAAAGAAACCACTTCCAAGGCCCAAACCAACAACAATGTCGACAACAAAACAATCATGGCAATTGGAGTTCTAACAATCAAGGGGATTGGCATAACACCAACAATCAAGGAAACTGCAGTGGAAACAACCAAGGAAATTGGGTAGGCAATAACCAATATGGTTGGGGTAACGATCAAGGTCGTCGGGGTGTCAGGTTTACAAAGGCCCCCAATGTATCAACAGCTGAGCAACCCACCAAAAGAATGCCCAATCGGATGCCCAACTTTCCTTACACAACACATCAATCTGCAATCTAGAAGTTCAATGGGGCAAATCTCTCAAGCTCTAAATTCTTATCCTGAGGGTGCACTAACAAGTGACACGGTGGTAAACCCAAAGGGTGGTAACAATATGGGGCATGCTATGGCGGTTATCATAAGAAGTGGAAGAGGCTGGAATAAACCCACCTCAAGTGGAAGCCCACTCGCTGATGATGATAATGTAATGCAAGAGGAATAGATCTCGAACAATGTTGGTCAACCAATGAGGAAGTTTGGTTTGATATATAAGATTGTGTGGAAGAGACTCAAAAGGAGGTGAACCCATCTAGGGAACACATCATTGACATACCAGAGCTAGTAGTGCAAAGTTCAAGGGCACCATTGCCCAATCCTCCACCTCCATACCATCAATGACTTGCCAAGTAAAATGATGAGAATCAATTCAAGAAGTTCATTCAAATGATGAAGAGTCTTTCAATAATTGTGTCATTGGTAGAAGGTTTGGAACAAATGCCCAGTTATGCAAAGTTTATGAAAGATCTTGTGACAAAGAAATGATCGATGAATTTTGTGACTATCAAAGTCACTCATCAAGTGAGAGCGATTGTTCATTCAATGTCTCCTAAGTTGGAGGATCACGGTGCTTTCACGATTCCTTGTACAATCGAAAGTGCCGGGTTTGGTAAAGCTCTTTGTGATCTTGTGGCAAGTACAAATTTGATGCCCTATTCAATTTTCAAGACTTTGTGGATTGGACAACCAATACCCACTTCTATGAGATTGCAAATGGCCGATCTGAGCATGAAAAGGCTGTTGGGTGTGATTGAAGATGTTTTGGTTTGGGTTGATAAATTCATTCTTCTGGCAGACTTTTTCATTCGAGATTGTGAAGGTGATTATGAAGTGACAATTATTCTTGGAAGACCTTTATTTGCTACGAGAAAGGCTCTTTGTGCTGTTGAGGCCATAGAACTCACTTTTCTGGTTGGTGATGAAAAAGTGGTATTCCATGTGTGTATGTCCATGCGCCAACAAAATAGTAATGAGGTGTGTTCTCTTGTGGATTTGGTGACTGGTATTATTGTTTATACTACAAGTGATACTATCAATGTTGGTGATATGTTGGAGGACGTCTTGCTCAACTTTGATGATGACGAGATGGATGGTTTCATGGAATGTGTGAACTGTTTAAAGGGAATAGTATCGTTCAACTATGCACCCCAAAAATTGTCTTGGATCTTGAAAATAGGAAGACTCTTCCTACAAAGTCTTCTATTGAAGATCCACCTACCTTGGAGTTGAAGCCATGTCCTCCACACCTTTGTTATGAATTTCCTGGCCCTTGTTCTACTTTACCAATTATTATTTCCTCTTGTTTGACTAACGTGTATGTAGATTCCACATTGGTAGTGTTACAAAAGAGGAAGAACTCTATTGGGTGGACCTTGGAGGATATTTGGGGTATAAGCCCCACCTTTTGCATGCGTAAGAACAAGTTGGAGGATGTCACTAAACCATCCATTGTACATCAAAGAAGAGTCAATGAGGCTACGCAAGAAGTTGTCAAGAAGAAGATTATACAGTTGTACCCTATCTCCGATATTTCATAGACTTCTCCGGTTTGATGTGTCCCAAAGAAGGGGGCATGACGGTGGTCACCAATGATAAGAATAAATTGATTCCTACAAGAACGGTGACCGGATGGAGGGTGTGTATGTATAATCGCAAGCTCAACAAAATAACAAGTAAGGATAACTTTCCACTTCCATTTTAGATAAAATGCTCAATAGATTGGCGGGTCGTGCTTTATACTACTTTCTTGATGGGTACTCGAGCTAAAACCCAATTCTAATTGCTCTGGAAGATCAAAAGAAAACAACATTTACATGTCCCTGTGGTACTTTTTCTTTCATACGGATGCCATTTGGTTTGTGCAATGCACCAGTGACTTTTCAACGGTGTATGATGGCTATTTTTACGGGCATGGTGGAGGACTTCCTTGAAATTTTCATGGATGACTTCTCGATGTTTGGGGATTCTTTTGATGATTGTCTTGCAAATTTGGACAAAGTGTTCGCTAGACGTGATGAAACCAACTTTGTACTCATGATTGTCTTCCTCGTGGTTGAAGAAGGTATTGTCCTTGGCCATAAATTCTCAAGGAATGGAAGTGAATTTGACAAGGCAAAGATTTCTAATCTTCCACCCCCACCTTTCTAGGCCATGCGGGTTTTTACCGGGGGCTTTATCAATGATTTCTCTAAAGTGATGAACCCATTGTGCAAGCTCATTGAGAAAGATGTCAAGTTAAATTTCAATGATTATTGTGTGAGAGCTTTTGAATATTTAAAGCTCAAGTTAACAACTACTCCCATCATCACTGCTCCAAATTGGAGTGTGCCTTTTGAACTCATGTGTGATGCAAGTGACGTAGCAGTGAGGGCTGATTTGGGGCAATGTATCAACAAGATTTTCCATTTGGTCTACTATGCTTGTAAGACCATGAATAGCGCCCAAGTCAACTATATCATTATTGTATTTGAAATTGAGAAGTTTCGCCCGTGCTTGATGGGTACCAAAGTTATTGTCCACATGGACCATGCGGCGCTTCATTATCTTATGAGCAACAAGGACTCCAAAGCTCGGCTTATGAGATGGGTACTCTTGTGGAAGGAATATTATGTTGAAATCCAAGATAGGAAAGGTAGTAACAATGAAGTGGCGGACCACTTGTCTCATTTTGAGGAGAAGGGGAGGCTTGTGGAAATTTCAATGAAAGATGTGCCATGGTTAGCGGACTTGGAAAATTGTCTTGTGCGTGGAATCCTTTCTGATGAGTTCACTTCAAGCCAAAGGAAGAAGCTCAAAAGGGATTGTCAATATTATTATTAAGATGAACCATACGTTTTTCGGATTTGTACGGACAGGATAATTTGGAGGTGTGTACAGGAAGAGGAGCAAGGTGATATTCTTGGGGCTTATCACTCTTCGCCATATGGTTGTCATCATGGTAGAGTAGGAACGGCAGCCAAAGTGCTTAGTTGTGGTTTCTATTGGGATGCTCTTTACAGGGATGCTAGTGAGTTAGTGAAAAGCTGTGATGAATGTCAACGGGCTGGTGGAACCTTAAGGAAAAATGAAATGCCTCTCACAACCATTTTTGAGATTGATATTTTCTATGTTTGGGGGATTGACATCATGGGCCCTTTTGTGAGATCTTGTGGAAATACCTACATCTTGGTCGTGGTGGATTGTGTGTCCAAATGGGTACTTCACGTGCAATCATAAGCAATGGGGGGTCACACTTTTGCAACAAAGCTTTTGACATTTTAGTTAGCAAGTATGGTGTTACTCGCAAGGTCATAACTCCCTCTCACCCACAAGATAATGGGCAAGTGGAAGCCTCTAACTGGGAGATAAAGAGTATCTTGTCTAAAACGATGAATGCTAATCGGACGGATTGGTCCAAGAAGCTTGGTGATGCGTTATGGGCTCATAGGACGTGTTACAAAACACCTATCGGGATGTCTCCATACTGGTTGCCAATCAATTTACTCTATTTCTTCGAAAGAAATTCATTGTGTTTAAATTGGTGTTCGACAAAGCTTGTCCTCTTCCGATGGAACTAGAGCACAAGGCAACGTGGGCTCTGAAGAAGTTTAATCTTGATTGGGATGTAGCGCTATCTTGAGGGGCGCACATTTGAATGAATTGGAAGAGTTTCGGTGCCATGCATATGCGAGTTCGTCCTTTTACAAAGAAAAGATGAAATATCTTCATGAAAAATACATTTGGAACAAAGAGTTCAAGGTGGGCGATATAGTATTGTTGTTTAACTCAAAGTTGAGAATGTTTCCCGGGAAGGTAAAATCCAACTGGAGTGGTCCATTTGAAATTGTTGGTGTGACACCTTTTGGTACATTAGACTTGAAGAACAAGAAAGATTAAGTATTCCGAGTCAATGGTCACCGGGTGAAACACTACTTGGGAAAGTTTGGAGATAGCCACATGGTGTTGATCATTTACTTCACTTCAGGGAGCTTTGACACCGCTTCTTGCTGCGACGTTAAATTAGGCACTTCTTGGGAGGCAACCCATGTTCTTTTCCTTTTATTTTGTAGTTGGATGTTATTTGTGTTCTCGTGTGATTTGAAGTGTGCTACAGTGTTGAGTGTGACTTTCAAGAAGGGTCAACTAAAAAATGGCCAAGTGTTCAATGATCTGCGAACCGCAAAATTCTATGTGCCACAGCAGGAGGACATTCGCGGTCGCACATTTCACATGTGGACCGCATAGTTATGATCTTACAAAAGTGTAAAAATGTCAACTCTTTGAAGTTTGAGCTTGTCAGTGCGGGGCTAATCTGCGACCACAAAAGAAAACCTGCGGCCACACCCAAAAATGTGCGGACCACACATTAAGATCAGAAATTACTGACCCATGTGATAGAGTGCGGTCCGCACATGGAAATATGCGGCCGCTCTTGACCCCTTTTGCCTCTTAAGATTCTTAGTATATATAGAAATCTTTACTTCATTTTACACTTTTCCCTTTCCTCAAAATCGTTGTTACTATGCAAGTTTCATAAGAGATATTCACTGTCCCCCCACACACCCACCTATGCTTATACACCCAGTGCACTCACTCTATCTGG
Organism: Nicotiana otophora; assembly: GCA_000715115.1. Classification (NCBI taxonomy): domain Eukaryota; kingdom Viridiplantae; phylum Streptophyta; class Magnoliopsida; order Solanales; family Solanaceae; genus Nicotiana; species Nicotiana otophora. Next base: position 9,068 of record AWOL01S0043775.1, read on the forward strand.
TATGGTTCATTTTATGTTAATTTTTTGTGTTAGTTAAATTTTTAAAACTTTAATTTCTATTTATGCCATCTGTTATTAAATTTGATCCATGTGCCCATGTGGGGTAGATTTGAATTGAATAGTTGATAATACATGATATAATGGGTTGGGTTAATGAGATTTTATGTTTGTACCATGTTGCCATGTCTATTTGTACAAGTAATTGCAAAATGTAAGTAGAAAAAGAATGCATGTGCGTAATTTGTAAAATCTACGGCCGCACTTGAATTTGTTTCTTCTGCAGTTTAGGTGTTTTGGGCAACCTGGTGAAGCAAGTGCATATGCGGGTGCACTTTAATTATGCGGACCGCATAAATCTTAAAGGGGTCGCACTAAAAAATGTGCAGACTACAGATGTATTCAACGATCGCAAAACTTCCTCTGCACTATCGTCAGAGAGGGGATTCTAGGCCTTTGATCCCACTTCCCGTTTGCGGCCGCACATCAAAAATCTGCGGACTGCAGATCCCAGTTCCCGCAGCCTGTTGTTTTTGTCGTAATTTCACTGTGTCCACAATGTTCTCCCTTGCCTACATAAGTCTTGCATATGTTGAATGATGAGTTGCAACTAACAATTTTCTTTTCGTTGATTCAGGCAATGGTTCGATCGCACCACGGTGGTGAAACTACAAAAGGAAAAGGTGAATCTTCTAGTTGTCGAGGTAGAGGTACCTTGCCCTTTGGCCAGCCCAAAACCATTAGGAAGAAGGCCACAACATGTAGACAGAGAGGTGCAGACCTCTCCGAGTCTTGTTCCTATGTCCCGTCTAGGGAAGCTTCGGAGGGAAACTTAGCCTATATTCAGGAGGAGCAGACACCTACACAGTCTAGGCCATAGGGGAGATTTTAGCTCATAGATGAGGCCTCCTCATCTCACAGCACTTCCGAGAGGTCAGAAAGTGCTAGCCAGACCTCTAATCCAACAGATACCCCAGACATAAATGCACAGACTTTATAGGATATCCCCGATGATGTTAGAGGGGGATATGGTACATACACGGGTATGGTGAGATTGAAGGAAAAGGATATATGGTAGGTTGGGTTCGTTATCTTGCCAGCCTTCACTGGCTTCCATATGTGGTGGACAGTATGATCCTTGACACTTGAGCAGCAGTTTTCCTTGAAGGATTTGGATAAATACAACCCGAAAGTGTTGAGGAAGTTCAGAGAAAGAAAGGGCTGGATGTGGTTTACTGGGAGAGTTAAAGATTCCAAGGAGTACCTCGTCTGAGAGTTCTACGCAAATGTTTCTCTCATCAAGAAGGGGACGAAGGTGACTAAAGTATGCAACCTCAAGATGAGGTTTGATCAGCACATGCTAAATGCCTACTTGGGGTTTGAGGACTTGGAGCTAAGGGAGTACCTATAGAATTGTGCAATGAAAGAAGACGTCTGACCTTGGCTAGCAGAGATCTTAGCTCCACCAGGGACATCACCACCATGGATCACTGTTGGGATTCCCATTTGGTAGAACATATTGAGATTTGAGGTGAACGGATGGCATACCTTTTTTTGTAGCACACTGGATTCGTGCCAGAATGAGACTCATCTTCCTCTTCCTCATGATGTTTTTGTGGCATCAATCATGGCCAGGTACCAATTACTGTGGGTGTTGTGATGTCGGCCAACATTTCATTAGTAGGAAAACATACCAACACGGCCTACCCTTATCCCAACACTATCACAGAGTACCTCACTGATGTACAATTAGAACCAAGATCATATGACACCAAGGTGAAGCCGAAGAAGCCATTTGACTGGTATTTGTTGATGGATGCGACAAACCTAAAGAAGAGAGCTCAGCCTTCTACCACCATAGGCCAGTCTGACGAGTCGAGAGTGGTAGTCACCGAGACAACTGACATTCCATCTACCTCTGTTGAGCCCTCTTCTAGTGCTACTACTATGCCTCCGCCACAACCCTCAGGTCTTACCACATCCCCTAGGGAAGCCCATGCTACAGCTCTGAGGCCAGTGCCCATGCTTATAACTCCATTATCCACTCTACGAGTCTTTAATACATTGGCGAGTCTCAACAACTGGATGCAGATGACTACTACAAAGTTGTCCGACATATATAGTATTGTTGCAGCGTAGTTATCTATACAGGTACCACAGGTCTCCCATGATCTTGATGAGAAGTTGAAGAAGATTCTGGACAACCAGAAGATGATCATGGACATTATGGTACATCACAAGTCGGTTATTAAGGAGCTGGCCAAAGAAGTGAAGAAGATGAGGATGTCTCAGGCAAGCAAGATATCGGTTGACATGCTCAGGAAGGAGGTGACCAGACTTGTGACTGCTGGGGATCTACCCTTTGATATGTTACTTGACCCAGACCAGTTCGTCCTAGATCCATATGCACCATTTGCACAGGTTGCACTAGCTGGCCAGTCTGATGAGCCATGCCTTGCTGCCGACACTACTGAGGCAGTG
>AWOL01S0043782.1:8531-27796 GCA_000715115.1 Nicotiana otophora
TCTACCACTTCGAGATTAGGCTTGATACTTACTGGGTACACGTTGTTTACGTACTCAAACTACACTTGCTGCACTTTTTGTGCAGGAACTGAGGCAAGTACTAGTGGGGGACCTATCGTCTTATACCCACGTTATCCAGGAGCATAGTGGTGAGCTGTTTCTCATATTCGTTCTGCAGCTACTAATGTCTCTCTTTGTATTTTTTATTCTATCTATTTTTATTTCAGACAGTATTTGAGGTTTTGTATAATCTACTAGATACTCATACACTTGTGACACCAGGTCTTGGCACACATATTGGTAGAATTTGGGTTTTGTTATTTCTCTTGGTTTTAAATTTTGTCAATGAATGATTAATTTATTAAGTTGGCTTGTCTCGCCGTAGTGTTGGGCGCCATCACGACCTATAGGTGAAATTGGGTCGTGACACGATCAATCGGGGATCACTTAGGCGATCATAAATAACACATAGGCGATCTATGATTTCTTAGGATCTCCCACATTATAAAAACTTTAATCCTGGTATTAACTAATAAGTGATCAACCGGAGATCATTTAAATGGTCATCCATAATATACGGGCGATTTCTAGACAACACGTAGGTAACTTATGATTTCACTAGAATCTCCACTTTATAAAATACGTCTTGGTAATAACTAATAAGCGATCAATCAGATATCACTTAGTCAATCATAAAAATACACGAGTGATTCCTAGATAAAACATAGACGATCGATGATTTATTATGTTTCCCATTTTATAAAAAATAATCTTGCTAATAACTTATAGGCAATAAACCGAAGATCATTTAGGAAAGTACAAATAATACATGGGTGATTTCTAGATGAAAAATACTTAAAATAACTATTAAGCGATCAATCGGAAATCACTTATGCGATCATAAATAATACATGGTCGATTTTAAGACCACAGTACAATCTATGATTTCACTAGGATCTTCTACTTTAAAAAAATATGATCTTGGTATTAATTAATAAGCGATCAACCGAAGATCCTTCATGAGTTATGGAAACAGGCTCCAAATCGCCAATTTTTTTGTGAGCCCATCAGAAATGACCTAATGAACAATAGCCATTGCTTCGCCATGATCGTTCCCCATTTTTTGGCGTTTTAGTGCCATAAAATAAGAATTCAGAACGATTTCTAATTTTTTGTGTGCTAATATTCACACAATTTTCATGAATTCGAGCAACGGGCTCCGGATCGTCTAAATTTTATGGGCCATTATAGATGACCTAATGAATAATAATCATTTCTTTGTCATGACTGCTTCTTGTTTTTAGCCTTTTAGGGACATAAATTAGGAATTCACGACGATTTCTAAATTTTTTGTATGCTAATGTCCATGCCATCTCCACTTGTGGAATTACACCGGGTTGTCATTGTTGTTGTTATTGTTATTGCTGTTATAATGTCTATGCCATCTTCATAATTTCCGGCGACGGGCTACTAATCGCCTAAAATATTGTGGGCGTATCACAAACGCCCTAATAAAAAATATTTATTGCTCCACCATGACCGTTCCTTATGTTTTTGGTATTTTAGAGTCATTAAACAAGAATTCAGGATGATTTTAAATTTTTCGTGTACTTATGTTCACGCCATATTCATGAATTCGGTCGGGTTCCGAATCGCCTAAGATTTTTTGGGCCAATCAAAAATAACCTAATGATCAATAGCCATTGCTTCGTCTTATCTATTCTTCATTTTTGACGTTTTAGGGCTATAAAATAGGAATTTAAAATGATTTCTAATTTTTTGTGTGTTAATGTCCACACCATATTTATGAATACGCGCGGCGGGTTCCAAGTTGCCTAAAATTTTGTGAATCCATCACAAACAACCTAATGAAAAATATTCATTGCTTCGCTATGACCGCTCCTCATTTTTTGGTATTTTAGGGCCATAAAACAAGAATTTAGGATGATTTTCAATTTTTCGGATGCTAATGTCCAAGCCATCTTCATGAAATCGGGTGACGGAGTTTGAATCGCCTTAGATTTTATGGGCCAATAAGAAACGACCTGATAAAATATTAGTCATTACTTCATCATATATGTTCCTAGTTTTTGGCATTTTGGGCCATAAAATAGGAATTTAGAACGACTTTCAATTTTTCGTGTGCTAATGTCGGCGTCGTCTTCATGAATTCGGGCGAACGTCTCTGAATCACCTAATTTTTTTGGGCCCATCAAAAGCGACCTAATGAAAAATAGTCATCGCTTCGCCATGACTGTTCCTCATTTTTTTGACATTTTAGGGCCATAAAATAGGAATTCAGGACGATCTTTAATTTTTTGTGTGCTAATGTCCACATCATCTTCTTTAATTCGGGCGATGGGCTCCGAATTACCTACAATTATGTGGACCTATTTGTTCACCCATAAAATGATACAGTTGAATTTATAAGTGGTTTCTAGATAAGTGAATTAATTCGATTCTGAAATAATAAAATAATTGAAGAAATACGCAATACCACTCTCTTAAGCGGACACTTAGCATAGCATATTTTACCTTATACAGATATTCCCCTTGCTTTCTGGTGACATAACTTTGTATCACCGGGAAGTTGGTAAACACTCTTTTTGGCGGGAATTACTATGATTCCCTCTGAAAAGCTTCCGACTGTTGGTTAGACACACGTCTCTCCGCATTTAATGCCCCGAACACGCGTTATCCCATGATTCAGCATAACATTTGCCGGTTATCGAGGTAATCATGGACACTAATTTAGCTGCCTAAACCTTTACTTAAACGCATCAACCTCCTTCATTCACACTCCATAATTCTCCAAACTCTTTTTATTCAACTTGCATCATGTTCTTCAACGTTTCTTTAACTCTCTTCAAACGAAAAAGCTTTTCCTTCTTCCATAACATATAATGGATTCTTCTTCTTCTTCTTTTTTTCAAAGAATACCAATCCCTCAAAACAAAGAACAAAGCTGAGGACGTTGCTCTTCCAACAGTGAGCACCATCATCCCTAGAAGTCTTGTTACAACAAAGACTTCGAAGAGAAATTTCCTTCTGTTAGCTCTTGTACATGGGCTGTCAGCAGCTATCCTTCTTCCATCCGTCCTTCCAGCATTCCTTCTGTGAAGGAAGACTACCATTTCCAGGTCTTAGACATTATCGCTCCCGACCTGGCGGAGCGAGTAACCTTACCCATGAAGGGTTTTACGTACTTCTATACGTATCCCTTCACTTTAGGGACATTTTCTCTAAGTCGAGAGCTTGACTCCGTCATTGAGGATTTTTGCCTCCGCTACCAAGTGTGTTTGGCACAGGTGAGTCCCTCCGGGTAGAGGACGATTGCTTGCCTCCTGCGCCTGTGCCAGGAAACAGGGAAGGAGCTAACATTAGCTCATGTGATGAACCTTTATTCCCCCAAGATCTTCCGTGTGGGATGATCAACTTTAGCAAACGGGGCCACCATACATTTCTATCCAGCATGGATGATGATAACGACAATGGGTGGATGAAACAGTTTGTTTCAGTTGCCACCAGTGATATTATCTCGGTCTCGGCTCCTTCCTTTCCGGAACTATAGAACCGCACTCGTAAGTATACAATCTATTTTTTTCCTTGTTAAAGATCCTTTACTCGGTGGGTTCCCCCTAGGTTTGATGGCTTGGACCAATGGGTTCAGAGGATTTTGGACATTACCACACCCGAAACCCGCTCATGGAAAGAGTTGTCCCTAAAATACAGGTGGAAGGCCAAATATCATGGTAAGCTTAACTCATTATGTCCTTACCTTTTCTTATACGAAAGTTATCTAACTCCTTTCCCATGTTGAATATAGGTTTACCCAGGGCTCAGTTGTTGTCCCTGAGAAGGACATTTTGGCTGATCATGCTGATGTGGTGAGGCTACAACAGAAAGCTTTTTCATAGATAGGCGTCTCTGGGCCTGCTTTTGGTGTAAGTGCTTCTTCTCAGAGCCATCGACCGGAGAACAAACAACCAAAAAAAAGGCGTTCCTCTCCGACCAGGGGAAAGAATAAGAGGGCGAAGAATGCTGCCCCCGAGTCGTCTCCGGAAGTCATGGTAACGAGCCCTCCGCCGGACCGGCCATAGATAGACGATGATGGAGAAGCTAGCAAGGAGAGAGCTTCTCTACATAGAAGACGATGACCTTCCTCAAATCAACAGACCACTCAATCTGTTGAGTTAGTTACACCAACCGAGGACGATGTCTCGGTGCTCCGGGGGGAGTATGACATGGTGGAAAATGCAACTCCCACTTCCGTGTCTCAGTCGTTGTGCCCAGTATTTTGGGGCAGAGTATCGAGTCTCTTCTATCTTCGGTTGACGAGCAACCAACAACCAGTACTGCATTTGTCGTAGCTGCTTCTCACCCTTCAACACCATCATCTTCATCTCCATCTTCACTATCACCAGCAAATGCTACATCATCTCTACCTTCGTCAAATCTTCCAGCAGCAAGTGCTACATCATCTCCACTGGCCGCATCTACCTGAGAAGAGCGTATCCTTCTCCTCCAGTCCCCAGTTCATGGGAATTTGGGGCAAAACTATGCCCCCCCCCTCAGAAGATCCGCAAAGGAGGAGGATCGTTACTCTTTCGGTCTCCACCAGATGCAATTTGCTATCCCGACAGGTGGAACTTGCTAAATATCTGAAGCCTTTGACTTCAGAAAAAGATTGGGAAAAGATACAGGCCCTCTCGTGGGAGTGCTTGTTGAACAATGCCATGTACAACGCCACAGCGGTACATTCTTTACTTCCTTTTTTATTTCTTCTATTTTTGCCTGAAAATATCTTTAGTTTGCCTTTCTTGTTTTGTAGGCCAACTTTATTGCTTCCAAGGGCCTCCAAAGGTTGATTCAGGAAAAAAGAAGAGCTTACCTCCGCACTGGATCAACGTTTGGCCGAAGCAAACTGCTGCTCGCCTCTAAGAATTAGAAGCCAAAGCTGCTGAGGCCATTGTATTGGACACTTGTTTGCAGCAAAGCGAGCACGAAGTGGTAACCCTTAGCCAAGAGATTGGCCTGATGAGGGTTAATTTTGACGAAGCCAGGCCAAATGGGATGAAGTCCATAATGACGTTCTTTCTACAACCGACCGCGACTGCCTCCGCTGAAAGATTGACCAACTTATAGGCAGCCTTGAACTCTAAAACTGAAGAGCTTGCTGCTGTGGGGGTGAAACATGCCCAGTTGGAGGAGAAGTATAAGAAGACTATGGAGCATAATAGGCTCTTTAGCTTAACTGTCTGTGACCTTGATGTTAGCCTCAAATCCGTTAGATCTGCCCGGGAAAACCTTTCTGCCGAGGTAACCCAATTCAAAGAAGAACTTAAGCATCGAGTGTCTTCCCTCATTGTTGAGAAAACATATGTTATATAGAACATAAGGAGAAACACCTTGGAAGAGGCTAAAGTGGATATCATTGACTTTGATGCCGAAATAGCTAAGGCCCATGAGCTTGAGTTAGCTGCTAAAAGGAGTCTCCCGGCAGAGCCTGATGCTTAAGGTTTTTACGGTTCTAAAACTTCGGGAATTGAAGAGGAAACGGAATGCGAAGATGTTGAAGTCCAAACTGATGAGGGCCAATATGTTGAGCCATCGGTGGATCTACTGACTTCCCCTGGGGGCGCAGACACTTCTCTTCCTCCAGGTTCTAGAGATGCAACAGTTTAGCTTTACTTTCCTTTTTCCAACTTTTTTATCTGTGCCGTTTTGGCACGTTATTATAAACAAAGACATCTTTTTGCTCAAGTATTGCATAAGTCTTTCTTTCGTTTAAACATTTATGCAAGTTTTGATCTTTGCATTCTTTTTTTGCTTAAGTATTTTGTGCAAGTTTTACTGTTTGTGTCTTATTATGTAAAGCCTTGGGTGTATTTTTTCCCCAAAGCATTTGTATTTCGGGTACAAATTCTTTCGAAATTAATCCTTTATCGTGATGATTTTTATAATAGAGGGCTCTCTTATGTTCACGTTGCTCTTGAAGAGGATGTGTCATGTTCATTACGGCACTAGCATTTGAAGTACTTGTTTAACTTTCAAATGATAAAATCAATTCATCGATCAGATAAGAAATAAGATGGAAAATAAAAGGACTTTACTTTATTCCTTCCGTTTTCAAAAGGTACATAAGCATTCGTTATGCTAAAAATAAATTTCCATTTCTTATGGCTAATTCGTACAACTTTTTTCTACGGGGCTGGCCGCGGAGTCCCTGGTCCCGATGATACAGCTGTGTTACCGATTTTCGTGTTTCGGTTGACGTGACAGTCATTGTTGCCGTATTTTCATATCATTCCCCCAATGTTCAAATGCGAAGAATGCGAATTGGAACACTGAAAATGTTGCACCTTCGAGGATCCCACTAATGAACTGCTAGACAATCTTCAGCTCGATAACAAACTTTGCTTCCCCTTAGGAATTTATGCTATCGAGCAAAAGACTATCTAACAATCCTCTAGTGGTTTTCACTTGTGAACGGTTGGGTAACCTTTGCTCGAAAGCATACTCACTTTCCCAGTGGGAATTTTGCTATCGAGCTAAAGATTATCTAATCGTCCCCGAGTTGATCTTTGCTTGTGTGCCTTGTTATTAAAGGTCTTATTGCTGCTGTTGAAACTTTCTTCGTAGTATACTTTTTGTTTCTGCCTCATTAAAAACCTTGCCAGAAAAATCCGATTGGGACAGAAACTAAACGAAGGGAAAAAGAGTGGAGCACATACTTTCAGTACAAGTGATGTTTGTCAGCAATAATATCTCTTGAGGTGTTCCACATTCCAGTTGCTTGGTAACTTTTCTCCATCCCGATTCTCCAACTTGTATGAACCTTTCCCGGTGACAGTTGAAACCCGGTAGGGCTTTTCCCAGGTTAGACCTAACTTCCTTGTGTTGAGTTCTCGGGTGTTTTGAGTTACTTTACTTTGAACCAAGTCTCCCATTTTAAAATAACGGAGGTTAGCTTTTCGATTATAATATCTTTCCATTCTCTGCTACTGGGCTGCCATTCTTATATGTTCCAAGTCTCTGCGCTCATCGAGTAACTCTAAGTTGACCAACATCGATTCGTTGTTCGTCTCTTCGCTTGCCTGGAAATATCTTAAGGTAGGCTCTCCTACTTCCACCGAAATTAAGGCTTCTGCCCCGTACACAAGGGAAAAAGGAGTTTCTTCCATGCTCGATTTGGCCTTCATTCGGTACGCCCATAGCACTCCAGGTAGTTCCTCAAGCCATCTACCTTTAACCTCTTCCAACCTTTTCTTGAGATTTTGTATAATCACTTTGTTTGTTGATTCTGCTTGACCATTTGCGATGGGATGATAGGGTGAAGATGTGATTCTCTTTATTTTCAAATCTTCAAGGAACTTTGTGAACTTCGCGCCAATAAATTGTGGCCCATTATCGCATGCTATCTCTTTTCGTATTCCAAAACTGCAGATTATGTTCTCCTACAAGAAATCCACCACTTCACATTCGTCAATCTTCTGATAAGGACCTGCTTCAACCCACTTAGAAAAATAGTCAGTTACAACTAACAGAAACCTTACCTTGCCGAGGGCTAGCGGCGGCGGTCCAACGATGTCCATTCCACACTTCATGAACGGCCACAGAGGCAAAACTGAGTGTAATGGTTCTGCTGGTTGATGTACCAGCGGTGCATAATGTTGGCACTTATCGCATTTTTGCATGAAAGCTTTGGCGTCTTGTTCCATTCGAGCCCAATGATATCCTGCCCCTTACTAGTTTTAGCACTAAGGAATCTGCGCCCGAATGGTTTCCGCATATCCCTTCGTGGACTTCTCGCATAACGTAATTAGTTTGGCATGCTCCCGAGCATTGGACCGGCCGACCTTGGAAGGATTTCCTATAAAATTGGCCTCCTTTAAAGATATACCGTGTTGCTTTGGCGGCAACGCCCAATATGCCTTGAAGTATTTGGGTAACATTCTGTGTTCGAGATAATCGATGATCTCATTCCTCTAGTCCCAGAACAAATTAATCGTATTTACCTCATAGTACCTATTTGTGTCCAGGACCGAGTACATGGGTTGTACTACCGTCCTGGAATCTGATCCCTTCAATTTTGTTGATGAACCGAGGTTAGCCAGTACATCTTCTTCTGCATTTTCTACCCTCAGGTTTATTTTGACACCATCATTGCCTTTTTAGTTGCTAGAGGCAACAATCCCGGACTGAAATCGACCACAAAGTCGGCCAAAACTTATGACTTAATCGCAATCCTTGGTTTGTATTCTATGTCAAATTCACTCATTTTGATGGTCTATTTGGCTAATCTACTCGAAGGTTAGGGTTTGTGGAGGATGTTCCGCAGGGGAAAGGTGGTCACCACAGCTATCGGGTGACACTGGAAGTAAGGCATCAACTTCCGAGCGGCGACTACGAGAGTTAAGGATAGCTTCTCTAAATGCGGGTAGCAAGTTTCTGATCCCGTTAAAATTTTACTAACATAATAAATGGGAGATTGTGTACCTTTGTCCTCATGAACTAAAACTATGCTTACCTCTACCTCCGAGACTGCGAGGTAAACTAATAGTATTTCACCTTCCTTCAGCTTTGAAAGTAACAGAGGGCTTGACAAATACCTTTTCAAATCTCTCAATGCCTGATGCCATTCCAGGTTCCATTCGAAATTGTTTTTCTTTTTGAGCAGCGTGAAGAAACAGTGGCATTTCTCTGATGATCAAGAAATAAACCTGCTCAAAGCGGACAATCTCCCTGTGAGCCTCTAAGCTTCTTTCACACTTGACAGCAGGTCCGAGATGTCCTCGATATCTTTGATCTTATCGGTATTTACCTTAATCCCCCTATGTGAAACCAAAAATCCTAAGAATTTACCGGAGCTGACCCTGAACGTGCACTTCTCGGGGTTAAGCTTTACGTTATGCTTCCTTAGGATGTCAAAGGTTTCTTGCAAATGCTTAAGATGATCACCTGCATTCAAAGACTTAACGAGCTTATCGTCTATATAAACTTCCATAGTTTTTCCTATATGTTTTTCAAACATCTTATTTACGAGCCACCGGTAAGTGGCTCCGGCGTTTTTCAACCCGAAAGGCATCACATTATAGCAATATGTGCCAAAATTCATTATGAATAAAGTATTTTTCCTGATTCTCCAGGTTCATCTTGATTTGGTTGTACTCGGAATAAGCATCGAGGAAACTCATTAACTCGTGCCCGACCGTCGCATCAATTATTTGATCGATGTTTGGCAGTGGGAACGAGTTTTTTGGGCACGCCTTATTCAAGTCCTTATAATCTACACACATGTGAAATTTATTGTTCTTCTTAGGAACTATTACTACATTAGCTAGCCAGTCTTGATACTTTATCTCTCGGATCGAACCGATGTCAAGTAGGCGAGTTACCTCTTCTTTGACGAATTTATCCCTAGCCTCCATAATAGAGCGTTTCCTTTGTCTTACCGGAGGGATGTCGGGATCCAAGATTAGCTTGTGTACGTCCACTTCTGTTGAGATACCTATCATGTCTGCATACAAACACATAAAACAATCGACATTATATATAAGAAATTCAATAAAGCAAGACCTAAGCTCGGGGTGCAGTCCTATACCCAAGTGGAATTTCCTTTCTAAGAACTTTTCGAAAAATGCAACTTGTTCGATCTCTTCAGCTATGGATTTGTTGCATCCATATCTTCTAGTACCTGGAAATATCTTGGCACCTGATAAGATTCTAACGCTTCTTCCCCCTGGCTAACTTTATTCGAGTCGGGAGCAGGCGCAAGTTCCTGTAGTTGCTATGCCGCGTGCTCCTTTCCTTTGCTACTTGAGACCTAAATTACATTCATCTCCCTTGCCTCTGGTTGGTCGCCCCTTATCTATTTTATTCCTTTGGGCGTTGGGAATTTCAGCAACTGATGATATGCTAATGGTACAACTCTCATCTCGTGCAACCATGGTCTTCCCTGAATAATATTTTACCCCATATCATCGTCCACCACTTCAAAAAGAGTCTTTTTCATCATTCCTTCGGTGTTCGTGGGTAGCAAGATCTCTCACCGAGTTGTCACGCTTGCGAGGTTGAATTCGGCGAGGTGTTTTGTGGCCGGAATGATATTTCCGGTGAGTTTGGCTTGCTCTAATACCCTCCATTGTATGATATTGTCCAAACATCCTCGATCCACTAGAACGCGTTTGATTTTAAAATATAATACATTTAAATAAATTACCAATGCATCATTGTGCGGTAGCGACAATCTATCTGCGTCCCCCTCTGTGAAATTGATGTCGTCTTCAGCGACTTCCCGGAGTCTCTTGCTATGGGTTATTGTCCCCTTCTTCGATGGTTTTGTGTTATCACGATTACGACAGTAGTTGTTCTTGGCCAGTAACTTAAGAATTCTATGAGATGCCTATTCTTCAATAGTGTCGCCACTTCTCCACGTAGATGTTGGAAGTCCCTAGTCTGGTGGCCATTCGTCCCATGATACTCGCACCACAAATTGGGATCCCTCTGGCTGGGATCGGACCTCATCGGCTTCGGGAACCATGCTTTTTTAGTGTTCCTCATAGCCGATACTAATTCTACTATGTCGACGTTGAAGTTGTATTCTGATAGCGTAGGGTAGGAAGGATCCCATGTACCTGACGTTTCTTTGTCCTACAATGATCTATTATTCCGACCATGATCAGTTCTTCCATCGCTAACGAACCTTTCTGCCGACCGAAAACCTTTGTCGTGTCCTTAGGACCGTTCGTAGGGAAAAACTCGGCCCCTCAAAGATCGTCTATCTGTGTCGAAATCGTCTTTTGATTTTTCTTTATTCTTCTCCCATCCCTTTTCTGACGACGGAAAGCCAATCTGATCATCTTCAATCCTTATATTAGACTTGTACCGATTGTGGACATCTGCCCAAGTCGTCACTCGGAACTCAAGCAAGATTTCCTTCAATTTTTGGAAAGTATCTGAACTTCTCGGATTCAGACCCTTGGTGAATGCTTCAGCTGCCCAGTCATCCGGAACAGCCGGGATCAACATCCTTGCCTTCTGGAACCGAGTGATGAATTCTTGCAGCAACTCGGACACTCCTAGTGCAATTATGAATATGTCATCTTTCCGGGCCTTCACCTTTCTGGCCCCGACATGAGCCTTAATAAAGTAGTCTACGAGCATCTCAAAGGAATCTATGGAATGCTCAGGTAACAACAAATACCACGTCAAGGCTCCCCTCGTGAGAGTCTCTCCAAATATCTTCAGCAAAACAGATTCAATCTCGTGGGGATCTAAATCATTACCCTTCACCGCCATTGTAAAGGTGGTAATATGCTTCTAAGGGTCTAAAGTTCCATCATACTTCGGCACGTCGGGCATTTTAAACCATTTTGGGATTAATTCTAGTGTCGCGCTTGGTTTGTACGGCAACTGAGTATACTTCTTTGACTCTGGTCCTTTCAGCACCGGTGGTGTGCCCTCGATTTGGTCCATGCGGGCTTTCACTTCCCTCATAAACCATAAGAGTTCTCTCTTGAAGGGATCATTCTTAATGTTGGGGCCGGATCCGCTCCCCCAGCCCCATCGGAGCCAACCTCGCCCCTCAGGGTGTTGTTGTCGACCCTCTGCGTTGTTTGATTTGCGGGAGTGGCAGGAGGAACTAGACCCCATTTATTCGCGTTATTGGAATCCCCCGATAACGCTTGCTTCAACTCCGTCATAACCTTATCCTATCATGTGAGGTGGCCTAGAATGGTCGTTTGTTGCTCTTGTAAGACCCTTACCGCATCAACAACATACTCCTCTTCAGCATCATCGGGAGTCGCCTCCCGAACATGTCGTGGGTACCGCATGTCGTGGACCGGCGTGGCACCATTCCCCTCATTGTGGGTGTCACTGACTGAATCCACATGATGAGGCTAGTCTCCTTGAGCCTCAAGATTACGTGTGTTGTTAACACCACTATCTGATGTTTTTGTGATTTTTTGCTAAGACAAATAATCAAAACACATTAGTAAAAGAGGCAAGGATCAACTTAGTTACACGACTATCTAGTACCCACGGTGGGTGTCACACTGTTTACCCATAAAACAATACAGTTGAATTATACATAGTTTCTAGACAACTGAATTAATTTGATCCTGAAATAATAAAATAATTAAAGAAATGCACAATACTTAGCCTTGAAGTGAAGATAAAATAGCAGAAACAGTAATTCCAGGAGCAGGGCTTTCGGGCACAACATCAATAAAATCAAATAATAAGAAGATAAATTTGTATAAAGCTTTGAATCAATTATAGCGTAAGTTTGCCGGAAAAGTTGTGTCCTTTACAGTGATAACAGAGCTCACTATTTATAGTTGTACCTAGGGAACAAGATCCTAGGACCATGCCCTTCTTTAATGTCAATTATGAGGGCCATTGAAGAAGGTGTAACGGTGAGTATAAATGACAAATTCTCTACAACGGGCAGTGTACTAAATATTGTGGAATATTCTCCAGTAAATGCTACCGAGCGAAAGGTATTTATTGCATCTTTACGAGTATCATTCTTTTCGGTGTCAAATAGAACAGTTGCCTTCGGTTTTAACTATTCCCCGCCTTAGGCTCCATGTGTCACTCTCTTAAGCGGCCACTTAGCATAGCATATTTTACCCTATACACCATTAAAAATAACCTAATGAATAATATACATGGATTCGTCACGAACGTTCCTCATTTGTTTGGCATTTTAGGGCCATAAATCATGTGCTAATGTCCGCGCTATCTTTATAAATTCATACGACGGTCCTCGAATTGCCTAAACTTTGGTGTCCCCATGAGAACAATCTAATGAACAATAGTCAATGCTTAGCCATGATAAATCCTTATTTTTGGCATTTTAAGTCCATAAAATAGGAATTAAGGACTATTTCTAATTTTTTATGTGCTAATATCCATGCAACCTTCATAAATCCGGGCGACGGGCTCTGAATTGCCTAAAGTTTTGTGGGTCCATCAGAAGCGACTTAATAATAATAGTCATTATTTTGCCATAATCTTCACTCATTCTTTGGTACTTTTGGACTATAAAATAGGAATTAAGGATGATTTTTAATTTTTCTGTGCTAGCATCCACGCCATCTTTATGAATTCGGGCGATGAGCTCCGAATCACCTATTATTTTGTAGGCCCATCAGAAACGACATAATAAACAATAGTCATAGCTTTGCCATGAACGTTTCTGGGAATCATCCTGAAAAATCTAGGAAAAATCCTGAATTCCTATTTATGACCTTAAAACGCTAAAAACGAGAAACAGTCTTGGTGAAGCGATGATTGTTGTTCATTCGGTTTATTAGGACCACAAAACTTTTAGAAGATTCGGGGCCGGTCACCCCAATTTATACAGATGACATATAATATAGCACATGAAAATTTTGGAAACGTACTTGTAACAACTAAAAGTTTGTAACAACTAAATTTCGTTCCTGAAAACTAATAATCAAGACAAGAGATATAGCGACAAATATTATATTCGATTTAAAGTGATAGGGTTACAATCTCTAGAATATCGCAAATCTAAAGAGATGTAGTCCCTCTGATTCTTCTCTTATGAATGATGGTTCAAGAGCCTGAGAGCTTGATCTTGAACTTACCGGATTTCAGATTTGTGGTGCATCACGAACAATTTAAAGGTTGTCAAGAACCAGAATTTGTTATTGGGTTATCACGAATGGAAGATTTGAAGCCGCCAACCTATGATTTGGGTTCGCCTTTGGGATTTGACCACAGATGAAGATTGTAGATATGGATGGAGACCTTGATGCTATTCTTCAGAGCTTCTTTAGTCTTTCCTTCTGCTTACTTGCTTGTTCCTCTTTTTCTTACCCTATGACCCCCTTTATATAGGTATGGGGTAGAGTAGCCTCGGAAAACCCTAGTGCGTCATTGGGCTTGAGGATTATGGGCCGATCCATTTGATGGAAGAATGGGTTATCCCAATTTTATTGGACTTTTATTTAAACCAATTTAATTAGATTTAAATAATTGACTCAATCATACTATCCCATAATATTTGTTTACAGTACTAAATTCTTATTATATGGACCTAAAATGCAAAAGAATGAGGAACGGTCATTGCGAAGCGATCCATTAGGTCATTTTTTATGGACCCACAAAATTTTAGTAGATTCGGGGCCGATCGTTCCTTAGGATGCTCTTCTAAGCTGGAATTCCGTGAAATAAACCCCACTGGAATCCACAATACCCATAGTACGAAGGATACAGTAATATTCCTCCAGCAAACCCTGAGCATCCTCTGAAGCTAAACCGCTGAAAGTGGGAGGGTGGTACTTATTGTACCTCTCGAGCCTGAGTTGCTCCCCCTCCGAAACTGCTATCCTAACCTCAAGACAAACTGGGACAACTGGCTGCACTGGTATAACTTTTGAGACATGGTCAACTTGGGCCCGTGGCTCTGGAGTACGGGCGGTGGGAGTTTGTGCTCCTCCCCCCGCCTGAGATGTGGCAGGAGCAAGTGGAATTAACCCTGCCTGAGCTAGAGTTCCAAACATGCTCAAAAGCTGGGCAAGGGTCTCCTGAAGTGCTGGAGTAGTAACAGGCGTCTCAGGTGCCTGCTCTCCAACTGGAGTTACTGGTGGCTCTGCTGCAGCAGCTCGTGTAGGTGCTCTGGCTGCACCACATGGTCTTCCTCGACCTCTGGCATAGACTGCCTCTTGCGGCTCCAACAGGGGGCGCGGGTGTCTGATCATCGGATCCAGTTGTGCGTGTTCTCACCATCTGTGAGAGAATAGAAAGACAATGCTTTACAACTTTGAAGCCAATAAATGCTCACGATAAGGAATCAAAGAAATGGATATTTCCTAACAGTTCCATAGCCTCTCGAAGATAAGTACAGACGTTTCCGTGCCGATCCGCAAGACTCTACTAAACCTGCTTGTGACTCATAACACCTATGAACCTAGAGCTCTGATACAACTTGTCACGACCCCAAATTCCCTCCGTAGGAGGTCGTGATGGCACCTAGTCTCTAAGACTAGGTAAGCCTATCATTGCGGAATTTATAATAGAAATCTAAAATAAATAAAACTGCAATTCAAATAATTACAACTCTCAAAACCTGGTAGAAATAAGTCACAATCTTCTAAGAATTTATCCTCAATGCCTCTATATGTCAAGATCTAAAGAAAAATAAGGAAGCAACATAGTAATGATAGAAAGGAACTCTGGAGTCTGCGGACGCTCGCAGATATACCTCGAAGTCTCCATACACATGTAGCTCACTCATGTCTGGACTAGTAGGATGTACCTGGATCTGCATAAAAAGATGTGCAGAAGCATAGTATGAGTACACCACGGCGGTACCTAGTAAGTGCCAAGCCTAACCTCGGTAGAGTAGTGACGAGGTCAGGTTAGACCCTACTGAAAAATAATAATGGCATGGTAAAATGTTAAACAATATAATAAAATAAAATGACAATGGAAATGAATCAAGTAGTATGTCACCATTTAATTACACAAAATAATGGCAAATAATACCTCGTGGAAACAAAACAGAATTCTTTTCAACTTTAAGAAAATCACAACAATAATCAAAGATAACTGCGGCCATAAATCAATATCAATAAGGGAGCTCACGGCTTGCCAAAATAATTCAACTTGCCAAAATAAATCAAAAATAATATTTTTCCCCAATAAAGAGTTCACGGCTCCATCACAATGAGTACGAAAATCTCACAAAATATTCAGCAAAAATAATATTTCACAAATTTAACACCTTGTCTAAATATCAATTTTTTAAAAATGTAAAATACTTTATTTTTAGTAATATTTAAATTAAAGAAATTCCACCTTCAAATAATGCACAGAATAAAAGAACCCAAGTTTCAGCTAGACAGGTAAAAATAATTAGCAGGAGAAGGTCAAGCAAATTTAAAGTATATAAATCAGATCAATGATGGAGAATATAACAAGATAAAATAATTTAATTAATATGCAACAATGATCTACACAATTTAAAAACATAATATTTCACATTTAGCCCGTGTACACACTCGTCACCTCCTGTACCTGACTTTCAACACATTACAATTATCACATCAATACCAATCCTAGAAAAATTTCCCACACACAAGGTTAGACAAGTCACTTACCTCGACTTGGTCTAATTTAATCCACTAGTAGGTCTTGTCCTCGATTATCCAACTCTGAATGGCTCGAATATAGCCAAAATAATTCGATACAGTCAACAAAAATTATAGGAATTAATTTCATAAGAAAATACTACATTTTCAATAAAATTCAAAATTAGCTCAAAAATCGCTCGTGGGCCCACGTCTCAGAATCCGGCGAAACTCACAAAATCCGACAACCCATTCA
This sequence comes from Nicotiana otophora, assembly GCA_000715115.1. Lineage (NCBI taxonomy): Eukaryota > Viridiplantae > Streptophyta > Magnoliopsida > Solanales > Solanaceae > Nicotiana > Nicotiana otophora. The sequence continues at coordinate 24,897 of AWOL01S0043782.1, forward strand.
ATTACGAGTCCAACCATACCTGTTTCACTCAAATCCGACTCTGAATCGATACTGAAGTCTCAAAAATTCGTTTCTATGAGATTCCTAAAATATTCCCAAACATCAATCTCAAAATACTAATTAAATGGTGAAAATAATGATATATTCGTGAATATTGACCAAATACGAGTTAGAATCACTTACCACAATAGTTTTCCTTGAAAATCTATCAAAAAAGCCTCTCCTCAAGCTCCAATTCGTCAAAAATGGCAAATGGGACGAAGTCCCGAGTTTTATAAAACTGCCCAGGAAGCCTTCGATCCTGGGCATCGATCACGACTTCGATCATGGCCCTCAATCGTGGCTTCGATCATGGCCCTCGAGCCTTGGCCTTCGATCACGACCCTCGAGCCTTGCCTTCGATCATGGCCCTCGAGCTTTGCTTTCGATCATGGCCCTCGAGTCTGGCCTTCGATCCTCGGCTCAATTCCTACGCTCGATTTTTGGTAGAAGAAAATTTGCAGCAATTGTTTAAGTCCCACTTTTGATCCATTAACCATCTGAAACTCACCCGAGGCCCTCGGGACCCTAATAAAATACACCAACAAGTCCTAAAACATTATACGGAGTTAGTCGAAGCCTCAAATCACATCAAATAACTCTAGAATCACAATCACATCTCAATTCAAGCTTAATGAAAATTAAGAATTTCCAACTTCTATATTCGATGACGAAACCTATCAAATCAAGTCCGATTGACCTCATATTTTTCACACAAGTCATAAATGACATACGGAGCTATGAAAAGTTTCAGAACTGGATTCCGACCCCGATATCAAAAAGTCAACTACACGGTCAAACTTCCAAACTTAAATTCCTATTTTAGCCATTTCAAGCCTATTTTAACTACGGACTTCCAAATAAAATTCCGACCACGCTCCTAAGTCCAAAATCACCGTACGGAGCCGTTAGAATTATCAAAATTCTATTCTGGGGTCGTTTACACATAAGTCGACATGTGGTCACTATTTGAACTTAAGCTTTAAAACTTTGGAACTAAGTGTTCCAATTCTTTTTAAAATCTCTCCGGACCTGATCCGACTACCCCGGCAAGTCACATAACAGTTATAAAGCACAAAATGAGCAGTAAATAGGGAAATGATGCTACAACTTTTAAAACAACTGGTCGGGTCGTTACATCCTCCCCCTCTTAAAACAATCGTTCGTCCTCGAACGAGCATTGATACATACCTGAAGTGGTGAAAAGATGAGGATAACGGTTGTGCATATCCTGCCCGGTCTACCAAGTTGCTTCCTCGACCGGATGACCCCTCTACTGAACCTTCACAGAAATAATATTCTTTGACCTCAGCTTTCGAACCTGCCTGTCCAAAACAACCACTAGTTCCTCAACATAAGATAGATCGTTGTCCAACTAAACTGAATTGAAGTCCAACACATGAGACGGATCGTCGTGATACTTCAGGAGCACAGAAACATGGTATACCGGATGAACTGCAGAGAGACTAGGTGGTAGTGCAAGTCTGTAAGCCACCTCTCCAACTCTCTCAAGAAACTCAAAAGGCCCAATATACCTAGGGCTGAACTTGCCCTACTTCCCGAACCTCTTCACACCCTTCATAGGCGAAACCCGGAGCAAGACCCGCTCACCAACCATGAATGCAACATCACGAACCTTCCGATCCGCATAACTCTTCTGTCTATATTGGGCTGTACGAAGTCGATCCTGAATCAATTTAACCTTTTCCAAGGCATTCTGAACCAAATCTGTACCCAATATCCTAGCCTCTCCCGGTTCGAACCAACCCACTGGTGACCGGCACCGCCTACTATACAAGGCCTCATACGGAGCCATCTGAATACTCGACTGGTAGTTGTTGTTGTAAGCAAACTCCGCAAGTGAAAAGAAATGATCCCAAGCACCCCCAAAATCTATCACATAAGCGCGGAGCATATCGTCCAGTATCTGAATAGTGCGCTCAGACTGTCCATCCATCTGAGGGTGAAATGCTGTGCTCAACTCAACCCGAGTACCTAACTCCTATTGTACAGCCCTCCAGAACCGTGATGTGAATTGCGTACCCCAGTCAGAGATAATGGATACTGGTACACCATGAAGTCTGACAATCTCGCGAATATAGACCTGAGCCAGCTGCTCGGAAGAATAGGTAGTCATCACAGGAATAAAATGAGTTGACTTGGTCAGCCCATCCACAATCACCCAAACTGCATCAAACTTCCGCTGAGTCCGTGGAAGCNCGGATGAACTGCAGAGAGACTAGGTGGTAGTGCAAGTCTGTAAGCCACCTCTCCAACTCTCTCAAGAAACTCAAAAGGCCCAATATACCTAGGGCTGAACTTGCCCTACTTCCCGAACCTCTTCACACCCTTCATAGGCGAAACCCGGAGCAAGACCCGCTCACCAACCATGAATGCAACATCACGAACCTTCCGATCCGCATAACTCTTCTGTCTATATTGGGCTGTACGAAGTCGATCCTGAATCAATTTAACCTTTTCCAAAGCATCCTGAACCAAGTATGTACCCAATAGCCTAGCCTCGTCCGGTTCGAACCAACCCACTGGAGACCAGCACCGCCTACCATACAAGGCCTTATACAGAGCCATCTGAATGCTTGACTGGCAACTGTTGTTATAAGCAAACTCCGCAAGTGGTAAGAACTGATCTCAAGCACCCCCAAAATCTATCACACACGCACGAAGCATATCCTACAGTATCTGAATAGTGCGTTCAGACTGCCCGTCCGTCTGAGGGTGAAATGTTATACTGCCCTGCAGAACCATGATGTAAACTGCATACCCCAGTCAGAGATGATAGATACCGGTACGCCGTGAAGTCTGACAATCCCGTGAATATAGATTCGAGCCAACTGCTCGGA
>AWOL01S0043785.1:0-12464 GCA_000715115.1 Nicotiana otophora
GCATGTCCTATTTACTAGCTATCGCTTTTGCTTTGCATCTTTCTTCTAGATTTCATGGTATTCATGTTTTTCTTATGACTGTTGTGGTGATACTAATATTTACTAATATTGTCTCCCTTTGCTTTGCATCTTTCTTCTCGATTTCATGGTGTTCCTATTTATCCTATGATTGTTGTTGTGATACTAATATTGTCTCCCCCTTTTTGTCCTTTTGTCTTTTTGTTTTTTGAGCCGAGGGTCTTTCGAAAACAGCCTCTCTACTCCTTCGGGTTAGGGGTAAGGTCTGCGTACACACTACCCTTCCCAGACTCCATTAGTGGGATTTTACTGGGCTGTTGTTATTGTTGTTGTTGTTGTTGTTATTGTTTTAAATACCTATGGACAGATTAGTTTTTAAAAATGGTCCCCCTAAATTTGGGGGCCTAAGGCACACGCCTTACTACACATAAGGTTGGAGCCGGCCCAACTTCTAAAGTAGGAGCAGTAAGTTTATAGAGATATATTATGGCTAGAGCCCATCAAGAGTTTATTTAAAAGTTTGGATCCCTCTTTATTTTTCATTTATTTTGGGGGTTAAGTTTGATCGGGGGCTATTTTGAACATTTTAAAACTTCTGGTACAAATTTAAATAGCAATTAGTGACTCTGCAGCTCGACTAATAGTATGTTTGGCCAAACTTTTCAAATTTTAGAAGTATTTTTTTCAAAACAAATATTTTTCTTTAAAAAGAAGTTGAAATATTTGGCCAAACTTTTGAAAGAAAAAAAGTGTTTTTGAGGAGAAACAAAAGTAGTTTTGAAAAAATAAAAAAAAGTAAGATTCTCTCTAAAAAATCATTTTTTTGAAAAATACTTTTGAGAAAAATACTTTTAAAAATAATTTTTAAAAGCTTGACCAAATATTAATTGCTACTCAAAAGTGTCTTTCAAATTAATTAGATAAACACAAATTATTTCTCGCTGAAAGGACTTTTGAGAATAATATTTTTAAAAAATATATTTCTCAAAATAAATTTATTTTTGAAGCTTGGCGAAACATGTTCTATAAAAGCCACAAGGGTTGGAATTGAGGGGAAAACGGCCAGGTTGCTGAAATTGCTGCAGTGCAAGCAATGAAATTGGGGATACGAATATGGCGATGAGTTAGAGCCCACTGAGAGAGTTGAACCGCCGAGGAAGAAGATCCAACGGTGGAATTCAAATAAGAGGTAACCAACGGCTCAGATGATGAAGCATTTTTCGATTCTACGAAAAGAGACGCCAATTATCGTTGCGGCAATAGGATGCTAAACCGTCGGACGAAATCCAAGTTTCCGGTGACTCCTTGGACGGAATTTGTGTCGAGCACCGGCGACGGTAGCTGCAACTTAAGTGCACTCAACATTTTATTTTAGTGTTCAGTATTCACACAGTGAGCGTGTGAAATGTCTCGTCGCCATTTTCGTTGTTTGAGCTAAAAGACATTTGTTGATAGGAAAATGTTGAAGAGTTAGAATCAACTTTAGTTCCATTTGGTTGCTGATAATTTTGCCAAAGATAGTGCTAGAAGGTTACAATTCCAAAAGCTCTACTAATTGGTTACTGACCATTTTTCCAAATTTTAGGAAGTTTAGAGAAGATTTAAGGTGGTTTTGAGGGAAGTTTTGGATTTGAGCTTGAGGTTATTGATGGATATTTCATATTTATGTTTATAATAGATTTTAACTCAGTCTATAATAAACGATATGAATGTGTTTATAATATGTTTCAATAGTGGGTTGATCTATTGTTTATCCTTAAATCAGATAATAATTAAATTTGTACGCTGTTTTAATGATACACGAATTGATTCAACACAAATAATCAAAAATATTAGATAAATGAGTTAAAGACAAAATAAACGATCAAACCAATTGTAATGTTATGGTCTAGCCCAAACCTAGGTTGAACAGTAATTTTGCCCTCGATCGGACCCTTGGTTCGAGCCCAATTGTGAATGAAGAACAGAACAGTTAAATAAAAACTTTTGCCGTAGCTAGAAAGTAGAAAACGAATTTGTATTGCCTTGATTCGCGTGTTACAATGTGTGTTACAAAAGAAAAACTCCCCTTTATATAGTAGGAGAGTTTCATCCCTAGTACAAGTTTTAAAAAGGTAAAAATCTTCCTTTTCCGTTAATTACTGATCCGTAACCGACATCGAGCGAGATCTGCACTGTGATATCCGGTTAGGTACAAATATCACGGCTCTCTATCCGCCGTGTGTAACTGTTTACCGTATTTCTTGAGGTTTTAGAGCTCGTCCTGGGTCCGGGGAGCGTCGCTTTATTATGCCCGATGATGAACACATCGTTCACTTTCTATGGGTCTCGATACGAAGGGCTCCTAGCCTCGATTTCGATCTCGTGCCTCCATGCCCTTCTTCCATTTTCTTTACTGAGAAATTGGGGTATGCATTACCCCTGATTTTACCCATATACAGATAGTCCCCTCATTTTTTGAAGAGTAGGTTTGCCGAAACGATGGGAAATGATAGATGAACCCCAGTCCTTTCCTTTGTACGTTACAATTGAGATGACGGGTAAATCGAAACGTCCAATCATTCATGTCATTCTGACTTCACACATGTGTTAGTCACTGGCTGGCTTCCTTCGAATGCGAAACGTCACACATTGATTGTCTTTTCTCCTATAAAAGCTTCAACCTTTCTCACTTTTTCCACTTTCTGATTCTAGACTTTACCCTCGAACTCTCTAACGGCTTTCAACTTCTCCAAATCTTCATATATTTTTCTTTGAGCCTTCATATCTTCATCTTCAATCTCCATACATTTTCTTTGAACTTTCAAACGTTCATACCATCTTCAAATCATCATATTTTTCTTCAGACCTTCATATTTTCCAGATTTACAGTGGCAAAACCTCCAAGTCAGTGCCTCAGCTAGCTGCTCTTTCATCTTCCCACCCGACCGCAGATGGCGAGGTGGTTGTTCCCGATGTGGCTCAGGAACCCCCCACGAAGAGCTTCATACCCGGGGGCTGTTCTATCGAGGACGACTTCAAGGTCGAGAAGGCCTCTAGTCAACAAGACCGAGGCGAGGGAGCATAGAGATACATATGCTCTATTACTGAAGAAACCCTACCTATAGTCCGAGCGGATTGTAAATGAGAGGGTAAGGACGTGGTCGTTCCCGAGCCCAATGACGATATTACTACCCACGTGAAGGGGTATTTGAGTGTTTACACTTACCCTTCACTCTCGCCCCGGTGGACCCCATAGTCCTTGCTTGCTGCAAAAGGTACGAGGTATGCCTTGGGCAAATTCACCCATCCTTCTAGAGGATCGTGATCCTCTTACGCCATTTCGTGAACAATACCGAAGCCCTCCAATTATCCCTCGACCATCTACTCCGTCTATACAGTCTTCGAATCTTTCAAGGGGGACTGATCAAGTTCGTTCGCCGAGCAAACAAGGCTCCTTTCTTGAGCATCGACGAGGATCGAGACCGAGGCTGGTAGGGGAGGTTCGTTCAGATGAAAACCGAAGACCTGATCCCTACCGATCGAGACCGAGGCTGGTAGGGGAGGTTCGTTCAGATGAAAACCGAAGACTTGATCCCTACCGAGTTTCTATCGTTCCCCAAAGAGTGGAACGTATCCCGTAAGTATTGTCTTTCTTGAATATTCCTTTCTTTTTATTCTTTCTCTCATTGACCGTGTTTATGGTTGTGCACCTGCTGCCCAAGTTCCTGATAAAATCCCCCGATTCATGGGGTGAATCGAGGGATCTGCAAGCAGTTGCCGTACTCCGAGCGCGCATGGCGCAAGCTTTCGAAGGGCAAATGAGAGGCATGTTGTCATGGTGAGGTTCTTCCCTGGATAATTATCACAATGCCTTTAACTTTCACAGTGCTAACCCTTTCTCTTTTCTTGTCACGAGGATCCGTCCTTGCTTGTCGAGCCCTTCGTTTCGGGGCAGCCCGGGACAGCCGCGAAGGAGGAGAAGAATAAGAAGAAAAGAAAATCCTCGGTTTCGCCGGACGCCGAGGCGAAGAAGAAGAAGAGGGTGACTATTCGGGACCGAAAGCCCAAGAAGAGCACCAAGTCCACGGTACCGGACCCCAATACTCTATACCGGCTCAGGGATGTGCCCGAAGATGATGACCTTTTTGTCGCTCATGGGTCGACCCTTAATGAGGGAGAGCATGCGACGACCGAGAAAGTGGACCATGAGGTTGGCCCCTTTAACTCGGGAACCAGAGGGAAAGACGAAGGTTGCGGCCTCCCAGGAAGCCGCTCCTGTTCTGAAGGAGGCAACCGATGTCATTGACATCATGAAGACACCTTCCTATACCAAGTCCATGCTCGATGAGACCAATTGGGAAAAGAGAAGTCAAGCGAGGTGGCGCAGGTCCTAGATGAATCCCTCAACACATTCTTCGACTACATAGATATGGACGCACTAGAGGAATTTTTCGGGCTTGGTCACCTGGAGGTCCTGAAGAAATATGTGCACTTGAGATCGGGTGGGCTGTGTTCGAGCCCAAAGATAATTGAAATGGGCACGTCAAGCCTCTTCAACGAGGCGCAACAGGTGCTAAACCGGGTAAGGCGTCAACCCTTTTGTACCCCTTTGTGAATCTCCGGTACCGCTTGGAGAGTAGCCAGCTCGAGTTCGAGCTCAAAGAGAAGGTCCGAAAGAAAGATATGTACATGGCTCTTAGTGAGCAACAAGACGAGGCCCTTCAAGACTTCCCGATTCTCCAGGCCGAGCTAGAAAGAACATAGAAGGAGCATCGACCCTGAAGCGGGAACACGTCGACCTGGTTGAGAAGGTAAAGATCTTTAAGGCTAAAAACGAACAACTAGTCGTGGTTACTAACAACATAACTTCCCAGGTCCAACATAAGATAGACCTAATCGACCAGTTGCAGGCCGAGATGGATGAGGTCAAGGCCATGATCGAAGTGTGGAAAGGAAGGATGGACTTGCTAGCTTCGGAGAAGAAAGTTGCGAAGGTGGAGCTGGCATCGGTTGAGAACCAACTCCGGGTGACGAAGGACATAACCAATAAATGATCTTGGATGAACGATGATCTCTGGGCACAACTGAGCTCGGCCGTCACTAGACCTGGCCGGACAAGCCCAATCACAACCCGGTTCGACCCGGTTGGGCGAGGAACTGGGCGAAAACGTACACATTTTGGTAACCATTGCCCCGTAATCTGGTTAGCCCGGTTACCCGTTACCGGGTTTTTACCGGGCTATATCCCGGTCCAGCTCGGTTACCGTTGTAATTGTTTTTTAAATTTCTGGACCGTTGCCAACGGTCAAATTCAAAAATGATCGTTGGGAAATGGCCATTTTTTGCAAAAATGGCCATTTCGGCCTACCCCCTTAAGAAAATAACCCCCACCCCCTAATAATTGATAAATTATAATTTTAACCTTTTAAAAACTATAAATAGTCCCCCTTCTTCTTCATTGTTTCTCACAATTTTCTCTCTTACTACTCTAATTCTCTCTCAATTCTCTCTTAATAATATTGCTTAGGCCAAATACCTATGCGGCCCCTTAAACTTGGCTTCAGTTTTTATTTTAACACTTTAACTAAGGCCAGTACCTATTGAACAGTTACAACTTGTCTTACTTATTCCTATTAAACAAAATAGCTGACATGGCAAAAAAGTGTATTTCACCACTCTTAAGCGTGTGATTGGATATGAAATTATAATTTTTCTTATTTTTTTAAAAATTAAAACCCCCTTTCCTAAAGCAACCGTATCATCACCTTATTAACTCCATTACTGCCGCTCTTTCGCCATTAGTGCCACCATTCTTCTTCGTTCTTCTTTTTCCTCACACCACCCTCCACCCTTCCCTTTCTTCCTCCTCCCTACCCACCACTGCCACCACCACCCTCGATCCTTTCCCTTCCCTCCTTACATGAAACAGAGAGAAAATGAGAGAGAGAGAACACGTTGCCTCAGGAGGTTGAATTGATGAGATAATTAAAATTGATCAGAAATTGGATAAAAGAAAATTGGTGAAGTATGAGCTTGACGAATAAGAGGACGATGGAAAATTTTTCGACCATGAAGCTCTGCAAATTTTCCATGAACTTCAATTTTTTTTTTGTCTTCACATATTTATTTTGTACTCAATGGAACCAACCTCATATATCGTGAATCTGCTATAGAGCTTGAAAGAGATTAGATTCCATTGAAGACTCTCCCCAATACTCACGTTTAAACATATGGAATGAAACCCATTTCTCTTTCTCTTTTTTTCTTTCTAGATTTTTTACTTTTATTTTTCTTTGCTGACTTGTCTTTTTCTTATTGGTGTCATTTGTTAGGTCAATGGCAAGCAACTTCACGCGTTGAAGTCTGTTTAGGGTTATAAAAAATGTGTTTAATAGGTATAAGTAAGATAGGGTTTAAGTGTTTAATAGGTAATAACCTTAGTTAAAGTGTCAAAATGAAAACTAGAGCCAAGTTTAAGGGGCCGTATAGGTATTTGGCCTATTGCTTATTGCTCTTAAATTCTCGATTACTTATTATTTTAAATTTCATCAAATATTTACTTTAGTCACTACATAATTATAATTATCAAATATCAAGTATTCAAGCGAAGTGTTTTATCAATATTCAATATCATCAAATATCAAGTATCAGTCTATCAACTGAAGTTTGATATCAAATTTAGTGCGACATCTGGAATCCCGTTACACTCATTCCATCTCTTTCTCTTCTTTGGTGTATATTTTTATTTTATTATTTAGAATTATTAATTTAATTTCTTAATTTAGTTTACATAGTGGATATATTTAGAGCAACCAAAAAAATGTGTACTAGTAGGGGTGGTAGTAGTAAGAGTAAAACTTCTAAAATATCAAGAGGTAGTGCTGGTTCTTCTAATAGCTTTACCTATATTTCTGAAAGTTCACCTGAAAATTTAAATGTAGATTGTGAGTGACTTCAAGAAAATTATGGTATAAATGATAATTTAGATGATATTCAATCACCTGATAATCTTGAAACACCATCAACTACACTTGATAATGCTAGTCAAACTAAAAATACTAAGGGTGGAGGTCGTGGTAATATAGGTAGGACTCCCCTCCCTATTAAGAGGAATCGAATATTAAGAAGTAAGTGTTGGATTTTTTTTGAAAGACTAGAAGAAGATAAAAATTATGTAAGATGTCAAATTTGTAAGAAAGTTTATAAACATGAGAATGGAGGTAAGGTAGGGGGAACATGTCAACTTCGTAGGCACATGATAGATAACCACCCTATTGGATGGGGTGCCGATGATGAAGGTGGGCAACAAAACTTAACCCGAGTACTGACAGTTTAATGGGTAAATACGATATAGCGAAAGATCAGGATGAATTAGCTAAAATAATTATTTTAGGTTGTTTACCTTTTAGTTTTACTGCTTCACCATATCTTGTTACTTATATTCAAAGAATTTATAATCCTTTGTTTAAAGGTATTCCTAGAAGTACTTGTAGAGCTGATATCTTTAGACTTTTTAAACAATATCAGACATATATCCATTATTTATTCGCCAGTCTTTCTTGTAGAGTTTTTCTTACTTCTGATATTGTTCGTGCTGTAAATGAAAATGATTATTTGACTGTTACATGCTATTGGATAGATGATAAGTTTTGTATGCAAAAACGTATTATTACTTTTAAATATGATGAAGATCAAAGTCATACTGGTGCATTTATAAGTAATATTATCCATGAAGTTTCTATATTTTAAAATCTTGCACAAAAAGTTTTGTGTATGTCATTTGATAATGCTTCTAACAACAATGCTACTATTACAATATTAAAATTGTGTCTACACCCACCACTTCCTGAAATATTTCATGTTAGGTGTGCATGTCATATTTATAATTTAATTGTGAAGAGTGGCCTTGAATTATTTAGAGATGAGATCACTTTAGTTAGAAGAGCCGTGGGCGTAATTCAAGAAAATAATAGAAGTGCTACATTAAATGCATTTAAGGGAAAATGTGTACAATATGGACTAAAACCAAGACTGATGCCTGAAGAAATAGTTACTTGGTGGAATTATACTTGTTTATTCTTAAGATGTTGTCATAAATATAGAATGCCTATAACTGAAGTTGCTAATTCTCATTGTACCGATCCTAACCATTTGTTAACATCTAGAACTTGGGATGTCATTGAAGATGTTGTAAAAGTTTTACAAAACTTTTATGTGGCTACACTTGAGTTTTCTAGAGCTTATTATCCTACTATTGTAAATGATTTAGTTCATATTGCTGAAATTTCTCTTTTACTCCATAATTTGAAGAAGAAAGAAGGATATACTTATGTTGTTGAATCTATGCTAGATAAATTTTAAAAATATTTCTACCCAATTTCCCCTATTTACCTAATTGGTGCTATTTTAAACCCTTCTATTAAAATGGCCATTTGTCGCCAATTAATCACTGCTTTATATGTTTAAATGGATATTGGACCAACTGAAACCCCTGATATTGAAACTTGTATTTCTGATCTACACAAACATTTACAAACATTATATAATTATTATGCTAACATTGTTGATGCTTCAGCTACTGTAGATGCAAATATTCCTTCAAGTTCAGTTTCAACATCTGCATCCGGTGCTTTGGAGGATAATGATGGTATTGAAGATTATTTGATTTGGTCTATATTAGGAGAGCATCAACAAACCAGTAGTAAGAGCATTGATTAACTCCAATTCTACTTGCAAAAGTCACCGGAGCCCCGCACAAAGGAATTTCTACCGTTGGGTTGGTGGAGGAGCAACTCAAATCAATTTCATGTTCTTTCGGCCATGGCTCGAGACATGCTAAATGTGCCGATTTCAACAGTCGCATCAGAGAGCGCATTTAGCCAAGTAAGGTAGCAACTAGAAGATACCTGTCATTCATTGGGCATCAACGCTTTGGAAATTCTAGTGTGCTTCAGAGATTAGATAAGATTAGAACGACGAAATCAAGGGCGTGAAGAGGTAGATGAAGCGGAGGACCAAGAAATTAGAGATATAATGGTTTATGATTCCGATTCAAGCAATGCCGAAAATCAAGAACCTCATGTTGACGTGGATGAACATACAAAAATGATACATGCAAAGCATATGATGTACTCTTTAATTTTTATAATTGTTGTAAATTTTTAATTTGCAAGTTCAAAAATCAAAAAAATCAAATTAGAACTTGCAATTAATTTGAAGAATTATTTATTATTCAATGAAAATATAAAATGAAAGCCTTCAGAGTTTGATCCTTACATATTGCCTATTGGTCTTATTAAATAATTTTTTGTAGCCAGTTTCAAATTTCAAATTTAAAACTTAAAACTTTAAAGATTAATTCTAAGCCTTAAAAGTTTGCAAATATTTAGGTATCAATAATATTGAATAAGAATTATAAAATATACTAAAAAAATAAAATTATGTCAGTCCGGTCCGGACCCGTTAAGACCGAACCCGAACGGTCCCACTAAAACCCCAAAAATCCCATCCCACAACCCAGCCCATTAACCAGCCCGAAACAATAACCGGACGAGCTGTTGTTTTTGTGTCCAGCCCGGACCAGCCCGTCCGGTTAACACCTCTATCCTTCACGGAACGGGATGCCCTTGGACACAAATATGCTGCAGTGAGGTCTAAATTGGATGCAACCTCTGTTGATGCCGAAAAAATTATAGCCTAGTACAAGGCCAATGTGGAGGAAGCCGAGACTCGCTTAAAGACGAAGGCTGAGTACATAAAACGGCTATCCTAGAGAGAGACCCTCGAAGAGATCCATGCCCGAGGTTTTGACCTATTGGTCAAGATTGAAGAAGCTAGGAGGCTCTAGGCTGAGGAAAAGGGGATATACGGGCCTGAGGGTTTTGAAGGCTCTGAGGGTTCCGACGGCTCAGAAGGCCCCGAGGGATCCGACGGTTCTAGCGACAAGTCAGGTCCCGGTGAAGATCTGGCGTAAATGCCTTAGTATTTTTCCAGTTTTTCCTTATGCATTTTTTTGTTTATTTTGAGACCGTCTATCGGGCCTTTGTAAATATATTTTGGAATATATATAACTTTTCCCTTTCTAGCAATACCGTGTATTTACTTATCCAGCATCTTCTTGCAATTTCTATTTTCGTATTATTTTTGATGTTGTAGCATAAAATTAGATGTAGTTCTGGAGCATCTATTTTTTAGAAGTTCGACCGGAGCCCGACTTTGATTCAACTTTGGTTTGCTTGTGGCTTCGAACCCTCGGTGAGACCGGAGGTTTTTAAGATGCTTAAGTGTTTTAGATGATATTTTTGCGGAGGGTAACCTTTTAGTAGGTTTTGAATTTTTTTAAGGGCCTTACTTTCTGGTTACAGACTTTGGATGTCTCCGAACCATTTTTAGGGTGGCCATAGCCTTTTCTATTTGGGCACCGCCTAATATGTTTGGTGCCTCCGGGATTCGGTAGCCCGATTCGTTAGAATTTTCATCGGGCGACAGTCCCTGAGTAGGGATAGCCAGTGGGCTTGACTGTCCCTGAGTAGGGGTAGCCCTGGGCTTTAGGATCCAAGATTGAAGAATCAAAATGTGCAATAAAGTGCAAAGGAAGTAGAAATTTCTTTCATTTCTAAGTATGCAAGGTACACGATCGAAAACGCATAAAAACTTGTGCCATCGCTAGAGTAGACTATGTGGGTATGGTTCATACAACCATTTGACCCTTACAATGAATTCTAACCACCAAGCCATAGCTTTTAGCATGTGCAATTTTCCCTTTCCCTTTCTAAAGATCATAATCCAACAGTAATGGCCCCTAATATTCGAGGTCGAACTCGTCAGGGATCAGATACTGTTGACCTGAAGCAAACGATCATTGATTCCAGTTTGAAACTGATCTTCAAATCTAATGTAGTGTGTTTTATTGTTTCCTTGTTAAAAACCTTACCGAAAAACTCACTTCGGGACAAAACAGGTTCAAGGAAAAAAGAGTGCAACACGTGCTTTCAGACGTAATAGCCACATCCATCCTTGGCCGATTACCTGGATACATTGTGGGTAAACTTTTCTCCTCGGAAGCAATTCTGCCCTCTTCCCCCGATCGGGAAACACGACGTCTAAAGGAACAGACTGATCTTCCATATGAACATCCGACGATTGGAAAGATATTGTTGCAAAAAAAGATGGTAATGCAAAAGAGAATGACCATCGAAGATGTAACGATCTGGCCGGTCATTTTGAGAATAATAGTCCCGATCCCCTATTTACTACTTCTCCCATATCTATTTCTACTATTCTGACTTGCCGGGAGGTTTCGTTTTGGTTTTTGGAATGATTTGAGACACTTAGTCCCTAAAACGAGAGCTTAAGTCTTAGGATTTTTGACCGTAGTTGGAACTGTGTGAAGACGACTCCAGAATGGAGTTCCGTCGATTCTGTTAGCTCCGTTAGGTTATTTTAGGCTTAGGGGCATGTCTAGATTGTGTTTTGTAGGTCCGTAGCTGATTTAGACTTGAATTGGCAAAAATCGAATTTTTGGAGTTTTGGACCGGTAGTGAAGTTTTTGATATCGGGGTCGTTTTCTGATTCTGGAAGTTGGAGTAGGTCCGTAATGTTGAATATGACTTGTGTACAAAATTTGGGGTCAATCGGACGTGGTTTGGTTGGTTTTGGCATCGGTTGTCGAATTTGGAAGTTTCAAGTTCTTTAAGTTGGAATCGGAGGATGATTTGTGATTTTAGCGTTAGTTGATGTGATTTGAGGGCTCAACTTAGTTTGTATGGTGTTTTATGATTCGTTGGTACATTTGGTTAGGGTCCCGGGGGCCTCTGGTGAGTTTCGGGTGCTTAACGGGTGAAAGCTTGGACTTAGAAGAATTTTGAAGATTGCTGGTTCTGGTGTTTTTGCACCTGCGGAAAAGAGACCACAGGTGCGCGACCCGTACATACGAAGATGGAAGCGCAGATGCGATAAACCCAGAGTTGGCCTAGGGTCGCAGGTGCGAGGAAGTTTCCGCATATGCGATGCCCGCAAATGCGCAAGGATGTTCGCATATGAGCAAGATGCGTAGAAGCGGAAGGGACTCCGCAGGCGCGAGGGCGCCGATGCGGCCCTTCCGTCGCAGGTGCGAAGGTAGAGGGGGTAAGTGAGTTGCGCAGATGTGCACGTTTTCCGCACAAGCGCACCCGCAGGTGCGAGCCCAGGTTCTGTAGGTGCGGAAATACCTGGGCAGTGATTAAAACCGAAGGGCTTCGCGATTTTTATCATTTTTGGCTTTGCAAACTCGGGTTAGGGCGATTTTTGAGAGAAGTTTCGAGGCATTTCTTGAGGTAAGTTCCTTGTACTTATTTTTGGTCAATAATCTTGCCTTGCCATGTATTTTTCCACCTAGTTAATGTGTATTTAAGGTGGAAATTAGAAGTTGGAGATTAGGGATTTGGGAGTTTGAATTGTGGATTGGAGGACCATTTGGTGTCGGA
>AWOL01S0043788.1:0-19159 GCA_000715115.1 Nicotiana otophora
GCGTGGGCTATATCACACGAAAATATGGGAATCGGGCAGAATTCTAGTTTTATGGCCCCAAAAAGCCAATAAATGAAGAACGGTCATATCAGGGTGGTGACTTTGGTTCCTTAGGTTGTATTTGATCTCCCGGATAAATTTTGGGCTATCCGGGTCCAGGGGCCAAGGCCCACGGCGGAGGCGTGGGCTATAGCACACGCAAAATATGGGAATCACGGGGAATTCTAGTTTTATGGCCGTAAAATTCCAAAAATAAGGAACGGTCATGTCGGGGCGGTGAATATGGTTCCTTAGGTAGTATTTGATGTCTAGAATTTTTTTTAGGCGATCCGGGTCCAGAGGCCCAAGCCCACGTCAGAGGCGTGGGCTAACAAAAATATGAGAATCGGGTGGAATTCTAGTTTTATGTCCACAAAACGCCAAAAGATGAAGAACGGTCATATCGGGGTGGTGACTTTGGATCCTCAGGTTGTATTTGATGTCAAAATTTTTCAGGCGATCCAGGTCTGGAGGCCCGGGCCCACAGCGGAGGCGTGGGATATAGCACACGAAAGTATTTGATGTCTTTTTAGGGGATCTTGGTCCGGGGGCCCGGGCCTACGGCGGAGGTGTGGGCTATAGCACACGAAAATATAGGAATCAGGCGGAATGTTAGTTTTATGGCCGTAAAGCGCCAAAAAATGTGGAACGGTCATGGAAGGGCAGTGACTTTGGTTCCTCAGGTTGTATTTGATGTCCCGAATAAATTTTAGCCATTCCGGGTTCGGGGACCGGGCCCACGTTAGAGGCGTGGGCTAACGACAATATGGGAATCGGGCAGAATTCTAGTTTTATGGCCACAAAATTCCAAACAATGAAGAACGGTCATATCGGGGTTTTGACTTTGGTTCCTTAATCTGTATGTGATGTCCCGAAAATATTTTAGGCTATCCGGGGTCCAGGGGCCAAGGCCCACAGCGGAAGTGTGGGCTATTGCACACGAAAATATAGGAATTAGGGGGAATTCTAGTTTTATGGTCGTAAAATGCCAAAACTGAGGAACGGTCATGTCGGGGCGGTCAATGTGGTTCCTTAGGTAGTATTTGATGTCCCGAAATTTTTGTAGTTAATCCGGGTCCAGAGGCCCAGGCCCACGGCGGGGGCGTGGGCTTATAGCACACGAAAATATGGGAATCAGGCGGAATTCTAGTTTAATGGCTCTAAAAATCTAATAAATGAGGAATGGCCATGGAAGGGCAGTGAATTTGGTTCCTCAGGTTGTATTTGATGTCCCGAATAAATTTTAGGCGATCTGGGTTCGGGGGCCCGGGCCCACGGCAGAGGCGTGGGCTATAGCACACGAAAATAAGGGAATCGGGTGGAATTCTAGTTTTATGGCCACACAACGCCAAAAAATGAAGAACGGTCATATCGGGGTGGTGAATTTGGATCCTTAGATTGTATTTCATGTCCCGAAAACTTTTCAGGCAATTCGGGTCCAGAGTCCCGGGCCCATGGCGGAGGCGTGGGCTATAGAACACGAAAACATGGGAATCGGGCGGAATTCTAGTTTTATGGCCGCAAAATGCCAAAACATGAGGAATGGTCATGGCAGGGCGGAGACTTTGGTTCCTCAGGTTCTATTGGATGTCCTGAATAAATTTTAGGCGATCCGAGTTAGGGAGCCCGGGCCCACGGCAGAGGCGTGGGCTAACGCAAATATGAGAATCGGGCGGAATTCTAGTTTTATGGCCAGAAAATGCCAAAAGATGAAGAACGGTCATATCGGGGTGGTGACTTTGGATCCTTAGGTTGTATTTGATGTCCTGAAAAAACTTTAGGCTATCCGGGTCCAGGGGCCAAGGCCCACGGTGGAGGCGTTGGCTATAGCACATGAAACTATGGGAATCAGGGGAAATGCTAGTTTTATGGCCGTAAAATGCCAAAAATGAGGAACGGTCGTGTCGGGGAGGTGAATGTGGTTCCTTAGGTAGTATTTGATGTCTCGAAAAAATTTTAGGCAATCCGGGTACGAAGGTCCGGGCCCACGGCGGAGGCGTGGGCTATAGCACATGAAACTATGAAAATCAGGCGAAATTCTAGTTTTATCGCCGTAAAATGCCATACAATGAGGAACAGTCAAGGCAGGGCGGTGACTGTGGTTCCTCAAGTTCTATTTGATGTCCCTAATAAATTTTAGGCGATCCGGGTTTGGGGGCCCCGACCCACGGTAGAGGCATGTGCTATAGCACATGAAAATGTGGGAATCAGGCGGAAGTTTAGTTTTATGGCCACAAAATGCCAAAACATGAAGAACGGTCATACGGGGGTGGTGACTTTGGTTCCTTAGGTTGTATTTGCTGTCCCAAATAAATTTTAGGCGATCCGAGTTTAGGGGCTCGGGCCCACGGCAGAGGCGTGGGCTAACAAAAATATGGGAATCAGGCGGAATTATAGTTTTATGGCCACAAAATGCCACAAAATGAAGAACAATCCTATCAGGGAGGTGAATTTGGTTCCTTTGGTTGTATTTGATGTCCCGTATAACTTTTAGGCTATCCGGGTCCATGGGCGAAGGCCCACGGCAGAGGCGTGGGCTATAGCAAACGAAAATATAGAAATCGGGGGGAATTCTAGTTTTATGGCCGTAAAACTCCAAGAATGAGGAATGGTCATGTCGGGGCAGTGAATGTGGTTTCTTAGGTAGTTTTTGATGTCTCGGAAAATTTTTAGGCGATCCGGTCCGGAGGCCCGGGCCCACGGCGGAGGCGTGGGCTATAACACACGAAAATATGGAAATCGGGCGAAATTCTAGTTTTATGGCCGTAAAACGCCAAAGCATGAGGAACGGTCATGGCGGTACAGTGAATTTGGTTCCTCAGGTTGTATTTGTTGTCCCGAATAAATTTTAGGTGATCCGGGTCCGGGGGCCTGGGCCCACGGCGGAGGTGTGGCACACGAAAATATAAGAATCAGGCGGAATTCTAGTTTTATGGCCGTAAAATGCAAAAATATGAGTAACAGTCATGGCAGGGCGATGACTTTTGTTTCTGAGGTTGTATTTGATGTACCGAATAAATTTTAGGCAATCCGGGTTCGGAGGCCCGGGACCACGGCGGAGACGTGGGCCACACGAAAATATGGGAATCGGGCGGAATTCTAGTTTTATGTCCACAAAATGCCAAAAGATGAAGCACGGTCATATCGGGGTGGTAACTTTGGATCCTTAGGTTGTATTTGATGTCCCGAAAATTTTTTAGGCGATCCGGGTTTGGAGGCCTCGGCCGACGGCGGAGGCGTGGGCTATAGCACACGAAAGTATGCGAATCGGGCGGAATTCTAGTTTTATGGCCGTAAAATGCCAAAATATAAGGAATTGTCATGGCAGGGCGGTGACTTTGGTTCCTCAGGTTATATTTGATGTCCCGAATACATTTTAAGCATTCCGGGTTCGGGGCCCGGGCTCACGGCAGAGGCGTGGGCTAACGAAAATATGGAAATCATGCAGACTTCTAGTTTTATGGCCACAAAATGTCAAACAATGAAGAACGGTCATATAGGGGTGGTGACTTTGGTTCCTTAGGTTGTATTTGATGTCCTAGAAATATTTTAGGCTATCCGGGGTCCAGGGCCAAGGCCCACAGCGGAGACGTGGGCTATTGCACACGAAAATATGGGAATTAGGGGGAATTCTAGTTTTATGGCCGTAAAACGCCAAAAATGAGAAGCGGTCATGTCGGCCCGGTGAATGTGGTTCCTTATGTAGTATTTGATGTCCCGAAAGTTTTTTAGTTAATCCGGGTCCGGAGGCGTGGGCTATAGCACACGAAAATATGGGAATCTGGCGAAATTCTAGTTTTATTGACGTAAAACGCCAAAAAATGAGGAACGGTATTGATCGAGCGGAATTCTAGTTTTATGGCCACAAAATGCCAAAAACTGATGTACGGTCATGTCGGAGTGGTACTTTGGTTCCTCAAGTTGTATTTGTTGTCCCGAATAAATTTTAGGCGATCCTGGTCTGGGGGCCTGGGTCCACGGCGGAGGTGTGGGCTATAGCACACGAAAATTTGGGAATCGGGCGGAATTCAAGTTTTATGGCCGTAAAACCCCAAAAAATGAGGAACGGTCATGGCAGGGCGGTGACTATGGTTTCTCAGGTTGTATTTGATGTCCCGAATAAATTGTAGGCGATCCGGGTTTGGAGGCCCGAGTCCACGGCAGAGGCGGAGGCGTGGGCCACATATGGGAATCGGGCGGAATTCTAGTTTTATGGCCACAAAATGCCAAAAAATGAAGAACGGTCATATCGGGGTGGTGACTTTGGTTCTTTAGGTTGTATTTGATGTCCCAAAAATAGTTTAGGCTATCCGGGGTCCAGGGGCCAAGGCCCAAGGCGGAGGCGTGGGCTATTGCACACGAAAATATGGGAATCAGGGGGAATTCTAGTTTTATGGCCGTAAAATTCCAAAAATGAGGAACGTTCATGTCGGGGCGGTGAATGTGATTCCTTAGATAGTATTTTATATCTCGGAAAAGTTTTAGGCGATCTGTGTCCGGAGCCCCGGGCCCACGGCGGAGGCATGGGCTATAGTACACGAAAATATAGGAATCGGGCGAAATTCTAATTTTATGTCCACAAAACGCCAAAAGATGAAGAACGGTCAAACCGGGGTGGTGACTTTGGATCCTTAGGTTGTATTGGATGTCCCGGAAAATTTTCAGGCGATCCGGGTTCGGGGACCCGGGCCCACGGCGGAGGCGTGGGATATAGCACACGAAAATATGGGAATCGAGCGAAATTCTAGTTTTATGGCCTTAAAATGCCAAAAAGTGAGGAATGGTCATGGCAGGGCGGTGACTTTGGTTCCTCAGGTTGTATTTAATATCTCGAATAAGTTTTAGGCAATCCGAGTTCGGGAGCTCGGGCCCACAGCAGAGGCGTGGGCTAACGAAAATATGGGAATCGGGCGGAATTCTAGTTTTATGGCCACAAAATGCCAAAACATGAAGAACAATCATATTGGGGTGTTTGGTTCCTTAGGTTGTATTTGATGTCCCAGAAAAATTTTAGGCTATCCGGGTCCAGGGGCCAAGGCCCACGGCAGAGGCGTGGGTTATAGCACACGCAAATATGGGAATCAGGTGGAATTCTTGTTTTATGGCCGTAAAACGCCAAACAATGAGGAACGGTCATGGCAGGGTGGAGACTTTGGTTCCTTAAGTTGCATTTGATGTCCCGAATAAATTTTAGGCAATCCGGGTTCGGAGGCCCAGGCCCACGGCGGAGGCGTGGGCCATAGCACACGAAAATATGGGAATCGGACGGAATTCTAGTTTTACGTCCACAAAATGCCAAAGGATGAAGAACGGTCATATCAGGGTGGTGACTTTGGTTCCTTAGGTTGTATTTGATGTCCAGGAAAATTTTCAGGCGATCTGGGTCCGGAGGCCCGGGCCCATGGCGGAGGCGTGGGCTATAGCACACGGAAATATGGGAATCGGGCGGAATTCAAGTTTTATGGCCGTAAAATGCCAAAACATAAGGAACGGTCATGGTAGGGCGGTGAATTTGGTTCCTTAGATTGTATTTGATGGCCCGAATAAATTTTAGGCGCTCCGGGTTCGGGGGCCTGGGCCCATGGCAGAGGGGTGGGTTATAGCACACGAAAATAGATGAATCAGGCGGAATTTAAGTTTTATGACCAAAAAATGCCAAAAGACAAAGAACGGTCATGGAAGGGTAGTGACTTTGGTTCCTTAGGTTGTATTTTATGTGTCAGATAAATTTTAGGCGATTCGGGTCTGTGGGACCGGGTCCATGGCGGAAGGCGTGGGTTATAGCACACGCAAATATGGGAATCGGGCAGAATGCTAGTGTTATGGGCGCAAAACGCCAAAAACCAAGGCACGGTCATGATGGGGCGGTGACTGTGGTTCCTTAAGTTGTATTCGACATCCCAGAAAATTTTTAGGCGATCCTGGTCCGGGGGCCCGGGCCCAAAGCGAAAGGCGTGGGCTATAACACATGAAAATATGGCAATCGGGCGGAATTCTAGTTTTATGGCCTTAAAATGCCAACAAACAAGGAACGGTCGTGAAGGGGTAGTGAATGTGGTTCCTTACGTAGTAATTGATGTCTAGGAAAAATTTTAGGCAATCCGGGACCGGTGGCCCGGGCCAACGGCGGAAGGCATGGGCTATAGCACACGAAAATATGGGAATCTGGCGGAATTCTAGTTTTATGGCCGTAAAACGCCAAACAATGAAGAACAATCATGGATGGGCGATGAATGTGGTTTTTTAGGTTGTATTGGATGTCACAAAAAATTTTGAGGCGATCCGGGTCCAGGGACACGGGCCCACGACGAAGGTGTGTGTTATATCACACAAAAATATGGTAATCGGGCGGAATTCTAGTTTTATGGCCGTAAAATGCCAAAGAATGAGGAACAATCATGGTTGGGCGATGATTGCGGTTCCTTAGGTTGTATTCGATATCTTGAAAATTTTTGAGGTGATCCGGGTCTAGGCGCCCGGGCCCACGACGGAAGGCGTCGGCTATAGCACACGAAAATATAGGAATCGGGCAGAATTCTAGTTTTATGGCATTAAAATGCCAAAAAATAAGGTACGATCATGGAGGGGCAGTGACTGTGGTGGCTTAGGTTGTATTCAATGTCCCGGAAAAAGTTTAGGCTATCCAGGTACAGGGGGGCCGCGCCCACGGCGGAGGCGTGGGTTATAGCACACGAAAATATGGGAATCGAGCGGAATTCAAGTTTTATGATTGCAAAACACCAAAAATTAAGGAATGGTCTTGGTGGGGTAGTGAATGTGGTTCCTTAAGTCGTATTCAACATCCCAAAAAAATTTTAGGCGATCAGTATCTGGGGGCCAGGGCCCACGACGGAAGGCATGGCCATAACACATGAAAATATGGGAATCGGGCGAAATGCTAGTTTTATGGTCGTAAAACGTCAATAAATAAGGAAAGGTCATGGTGGGGCAGTGGCTTTGGTTCATCAGGTTGTATTTGATGTCCCAAATAAATTTTAGGCACTCCGAGTTCGGGGGTCCGGGCCCGCGGCAGAAGGAGTGGGCTATATGACATGAAAATATGGGAATCAGGCAGAATTCTAGTTTTATGGGTGCAAAACACCAAAAAACGAGGAATGATCATGGTGGGGTGGTTATTGTGGTTCCTTAGGTTGTATTCGACATCCTGGAAAAATTTTAGTCTATCCAGGTCCGGGGGCCCGGGCACACGGCGGAAGGCGTGGGCTATAACACATGCAAAATTTGTGAATCAAGCGAAATTATAGTTTTATGGCCACAAAATGCCAACAAATGAGGAACGGTCATGGAGGGGTGGTGAATGTGATTCCTTACGTAGTATTTGATGTCTCAAAAAGTTTTTAGGCTATCCGGGTCCGGTTGCCCGGGCCAACGGCAGAAGGCATGGGCTATAGCACATGGAAATATGGGAATCAGGCGGAATGCTAGTTCTATGGCCGTAAAATGCCAAAAAATGATGAACGGTCATAGAGAAGTGGCGACTGTGGTTCCTTAGGTTGTATTTCATGTCCCAAAAACATTTTAGGCAATCCGGGTCCGGGGGCCTGGGCCCACGACGGAGGCGTGGGCTATAGCACACGAAAATATATGAATCTAGCGGAATTCTAGTTTTATGGCCATAAAACACCAAACAATGAGGAACAATCATGGTTGGGAGATGAATGTGGTTTTTTAGGTAGTATTTGATGTCCCAAAAATATTTGAGGCGATCCGGGTCCAGAGGCACGGGCCCACGACGGAGGCGTGGGTTATATCACACGAAAATATGGGAATCGGGCAGAATTCTAGTTTTATGGCCGTAAAATGCCAGAAAATGAGGAACAGTCATGGGTGGGCGCTGACTATGGTTTATTAGGTTGTATTTGATGTATCAAACAATTTTGAAGCGATCCGGGTCCAGGGGCCCGGGCCCACGACGGAAGGCGTGGGCTATAGCACACGAAAATATGGGAATCGGGCGGAATTCTAGTTTTATGGCCGTACAATGCCATAAAATGAAGACAAATCATGGATGGGTGATGAATGTGGTTTTATAGGTTGTATTTGATGTCACAAAAAATTTTGAGGTAATCCGGTCCAGGGACACGGGCCCACGACGGAGGCGTGTGTTATATCACACAATAATATGGGAATCGGGCGGAATTCTAGTTTTATGGCCGCAAAATGCCGAAGAATGAGGAACAGTCATGGCTGGGTGATGACTGCGGTTCCTTAGGTTGTATTGGATGTCCTGAAAATATTTGAGGCGATCCGGGTCCAGGCGCCCGGGCCCACGGAAGGCGTCGGCTATAGCACACGAAAATAAGGGAATCAGGTGGAATTCTAGTTTTATGGAATTAAAATGCCAAAAAATAAGGAACGATTATGGAGCGGCAGTGACTATGGTGGCTTAGGTTGTATTCAATGTCCCGAAAAATGTTTAGGCTATCCAGGTCCAGGGGGGCCGCGCCCACGGCGGAGGTGTGGGCTGTAGCACACGAAATATGGGAATCGAGCGGAATTCAAGTTTTATGATCGCAAAACACCAATCATTGAGGAATGGTCTTGGCGGGGTATTGACTGTGGTTCCTTAAGTTGTATGCGATGTCCCAAAAAATTTTTAGGCGATCAGTGTCCGGGGGCCCGGGCCCACGACGGAAGGCGTGGGCTATAGCACACGAAAATATGGGAATCGGGAGGAATTCTAGTTTTATGGCCGTACAATGCCAAAACATGAGGAAAGGTCATGGCGGGGCAGTGACTTAGGTTCATCAGGTTGTATGTGATGTCCCGAATAGATTTTTGGCGCTCCGAGTTCGGGGGCCTGGGCCCACGGCAGAAGGAGTGGGCTATAGCATACGAAAATATGGAAATCAGGCAGAATTGTAGTTTTATGGGTGCAAAACACCAAAAAATGAGGAATGATCATGGTGGGGGTAGTGATTGTGGTTCCTTAGGTTGTATTCGATATCCGGGAAATGTTTCAGTCTATCCAGGTCCAGGGGCCCGGGCACACGGCGGAAGGCGTGGGCTATAACACACGAAAATATAGGAATCAGGCGGAATTCTAGTTTTATGGCCACAAAATGCCAACAAACAAGGAACGGTCATGGAGGGGTGGTGCATGTGGTTCCTTACGTAGTATTCGATGTCTCGGAAATATTTTAGGCGATCCGGGTCCGGTTGCCCGGGCCAACGGCAGAAGGCATGGGCTATAGCACACGAAAATATGGGAATCGGGCGGAATTCTAGTTCTATGGCCGTAAAATGCCAAAACATGATGAACGGTCATGGAGGGGTGGCTACTGTGGTTCCTTAGGTTGTATTTCATGTCCCGGAAAATTTTTAGGCAATCCGGGTCCGGAGGACTGGGCCCACGACGGAGGCGTGGGCTATAGCACATGAAAATATGTGTATCTAGCGAAATTCTAGTTTTATGGCCATAAAACACCAAACAATGAGGAACAATCATGGTTGGGAGATGGCTGTGGTTTTTTAGGTAGTATTTGATGTCCCGAAAATTTTTGAGGCGATCCGAGTCCAGAGGCACGGGCCCACGACGGAGGCGTGCGTTATATCACACGTAAATATGTGAATCGGGCGGAATTCAAGTTTTATGGCCGTAAAATGCCAGAAAATGAGGAACAGTCATGGGTGAGCGCAGACTGTGGTTTATTAGGTTGTATTTGATGTCCCAAACAATTTTGAAGAGATCCGGGTCCAGGGGCCCGGGCCCACGACGGAAGGCGTGCGCTATAGCACACGAAAATATGGGAATTAGGCGGAATTCTAGTTTTCTAGCTGTAAAACACCAAACTATGAGGAACGGTCATGGTGGGGCAGTAACTGTGGTTCCTTAAGTTATATTGAACATCCCTGAAAAAGTTTAGGCTATTCGGGTCCGAGAGTCCGCGCCCACGGCGGAGGCATGGGCTATAGCACACGAAGCTATGGGAATCGAGCTGAATTCAAGTTTTATGATCGCAAAACACCAAAACTTGAGGAATGGTCTTGGAGGGGCAGTGATTGTGGTTCCTTAAGTTGTATTCGATGTTCCAAAAGAATTTTAGGCGATCAGTGTTCGGGGGGCCGGGCCCACGGCGGAAGGCGTGGGCTATAGCACACGAAAATATGGGAATCGGGCGGAATTCTAGTTTTATGGCTGCGAAATGCCAAAACACAAAGAACGTTCATGGTGGAGCAGTGACTGTGGTTCGTTAGGTTGTATTCGATGTCCCGGAAAATATTTAGGCGATCCGGGTCCGGGGGCCCAGGCCCACGGCGAAAGGCGTTTGCTATAACACACGAAAATATGGGAATTTGGCAGAACTCTAGTTATATGGCCGTAAAATGCCAAACAATGAGGAAAGGTCATGGAGGGGCAGTGAATTTGGTTCCTTAGGTTGTTTTTGATGTCCCGAAAAAATTATAGGACATCCGGGTCTGGGAGCCCGGGCCCACGGCGGAGGCGTGGGCTATAGCACACGAAAATATGGGAATAAGACGAAATTCTAGTTTTATGGCCATAAAATGCCAAAACATGAGGAACGGTCATGGCGGGGCAGTAACATTGGTTCCTCAGGTTATATTGGATGTCCCGAATAAATTTTAGGCGATCCGGGTTAGGGGGCCCGGACCCACGGCGGAAGCGTGGGCTGTAGCACACAAAATTATGGAAATCGGGCGAATTCTAGTTTTATGGCCACAAAATGCCAAAACATGAAGAACGGTCATGTCATGGTGGTGAATTTGGTTCCTTAGGTTGTATTGGATATCCCGGATAAATTTTACGCGATCCGGGTTTGGGGGACTGGGTCCACGGCGGAAGGTGTGGGCTATAGCACACGCAAATATGGGAATCAAGAGGAATTCTAGTTTTTTGGTCGTAAAATGCCAAATAACGAGGAACAATCATGGCGAGGTGGTGACTGTGGTTCCTTAGGTTGTATTCTACATCCTGAAAACTTTTCAGGCGATCCGGGTCCAGGGGCCCGGGCCCACGGCGAAGGCGTGGGCTATAGCACACGAAAATATGGGAATCGAGCGGAATTCTCGTTTTATTGCCACAAAATGCCAAAATATGAAGTACTGTCATGTCAGGGTGGTGACTTTAGTTCCTTATATTGTATATGATGTCTCGGATAAATTTTAGGCGATCCGGGTCTGAGGGCCCACGGCGGAGGCGTGGGCTATAGCACACGAAAATATGGGAATCGGGCTAAATTCTAGTTTTATGGCCGTAAAACGCCAAAACATGAGGAGCATTCATGGCAGGGCGGTGACTTTGGTTCCTCAGGTTATATTGGATGTCCCGAATAAATTTTAGGCGGTCCGGGTTAGGGTGCCCGGACCCACGGTAGAAGCGTGGGCTATAGCACACGAAAATATGGGAATCGGACGAATTCTAATTTTATGGACACAAAACGCCAAAACATGAAGAACGGTCATGTCGTGGCGGTGACTTTGATTTCTTAGGTTGTATTGGACATCCCGGATAAATGTTAGGCGATCCGGGTGTGGGGGACTGGGTCCACGGCAGAAGGTGTGGGCTATAGCACACGCAAATATGGGAATCAGGCGAAATTCTAGTTTTATGGCCGTAAAATGTCAAACAATGAGGAACGGTCATAGGGGGGCGGTAACTTTGGTTCCTCAGGTTGTATTTAATGTCCCGATTAAATTTTAGGTGACCCAGGTTCGGAGGCCCGGACCCACGGTGGAGGCGGAGGGTATAACACACGACAATATGGGAATCGGGCAAAATTCTAGTTTTATGGCCACCAAATGCCAAAATATGAAGTACGGTCATATCGGGGTGGTGACTTTAGTTCCGTAGGTTGTATTTGATGTCCCGGATAAATTTTAGGCGATTCGGGTCCAGGGGCCCAGGTCCACGGCGGAAGGTGTGGGCTACAGCACATGCAAATATGGGAATCAGGCGGAATTCTAGTTCTATGGTCGTAAAATGCCAAAACACGAGGAACTTGTCATGGAGAGGTGGTGACTGTTGTTCCTTAGGTTGTATTTGATGTCCCGAATTATTTTTAGGCGATCCGGGTCCAGGGGCACGGGCCCATGGCGGAGGCGTGTGCTATAGCACACTAAAATATGTGAATCGGGCGGAATTCTTGTTTTATAGCCGTAAAACGCCAAAACATGAGCAACGGTCATGGCGGGGCATTAAATTTGGTTCCTTAGGTTGTATTGGATGTACCGGAAATACTTTAGGCAATCCGGTTCCGGGGGCCCATGCCCACGACGGAAGTGTGGGCTATAGCACACGAAAATATGGGAATCGAGCGAAATTTTAGTTTTACGGCCTTAAAACGCCAAGAAATGAGGAACAATCATGGCAGGGCGGTGACTTTGGTTCCTCAGGTTGTATTTGATGTCCCGAATAAATTTTAGGCGATCTGGGTTCGGGGGCCTTGGCCCACGGCAAAGGCGTGGGCTATAGCACACGAAAATATAGGAATCGGGCGGAATTCTAGTTTTATGGCCACAAAACTCCAAAAAATAAAGAACGGTAATATCGGGGTGGTGACTTTGGTTCCTTATGTTGTATTTGATGCCCCGAAAATTTTTAAGGCGATCCAGGTCCTGAGGCCCGGGCCCACGTCGGAGGCATTGGCTATAGCACACGAAAATATGGGAATCGGGTGGAATTTTAGTTTTATGGCCGTAAAATGCCAAACAATAAGGAACGGTAATAGCATGGTGGTCAATTTGGTTCCTCAGGTTGTATTTGATGTCCCGAATAAATTTTCGGCGATCCGGGTTCGGGGGCCCTAGCCCACGGCAGAGGCGTGGGCAAACGCATATATGGGAATCGGGCGGAATTCTAGTTGTATGGCCACAAAATGCCAAAAACTGAAGAACGGTCATATCGGGGTGGTAACATTGGTTCCTTAGGTTTTATTTGATGTCCCGAAAATATTTTAGGTTCTCCGTGTCCAAGTGCCAAGGCCAACGGCGAGGCGTGGGCTATAGCACACGAAAATATGGGAATCAGGGGGAATTCTAGTTTTCTGACCGTAAAATGTAAAACCTGAGGAACGGTCATGTCAGGGCGGTGAATGTGGTTCCTTAGATAGTATTTGATGTCCCATAAAAGTTTTAGGCAATACGATTCCGGAGGCCCGGGCCCACGGCGGAGGCGTGGCTATAGCACACGAAAATATGGGAATCGGGCGGAATTCTAGTTTTATGGCCGTAAAACGCCAAAAGATGAGGAACGGTCATGGAAGGGCGGTGACTTTGGTTCCTCAGGTTGTATTTGATGTCCCAAATAAATTTTAGGTGATCCGGGTTCGGGGGCCCGGGCCCACGGCGGAGGCGTGGGCTAAGGAAAATATGTGAATCGGGCGGAATTCTAGTTTTATGTCCAAAAAATGCCAAAAGATGAAGAACGGTCATATTGGGGTGGTGACTTTGGATCCTTTGGTTGTATTTGATGTCCCATAAAATTTTCAGGCGATCCGGGTCCGGAGGCCTGGGCCCACAGCGGAGGTGTGGGCTATAGCGCACGAAAGTATGGGAATCGGGCGGAATTCTAGTTTTATGGCCGTAAAATACCAAAATATAAGTAACAGTCATGGCAGGGCGGTGACTTTGGTTCTTCAGGTTGTATTTGATGTCCCGAATAAATTTTAGGCGTTCAGGGTTCGGGGCCCGGGCCCACGGCAGAGGCGTTGGCTAACGAAAATATGGAAATCGGACGAAATTCTAGTTTTATGGCTACAAAATGCCAAACAATGAAGAACGGACATATCGGGGTGGTGACGTTGGTTCCTTAGGTTGTATTTGATGTCCCGGAAACATTTTAGGCTATCCGGGGTCTAGGGGCAAGGGCCCACGGCGGAGGCATGGGCTATTACACACGAAAATATGGGAAACAGGGGGAATTCTAGTTTTATGGCCGTAAAACGCCACAAATGAGAAACGGTCATGTCGGGGCGGTGAATGTGGTTCCTTAGGTAGTATTTGATGTCCCGAAATTGTTTTAGGCGATTCAGGTTCGAAGGCCCGGGCCCACGGCGGAGGCGTGGGCAATAACACATGAAACTATAGGAATCACACGAAATTCTAGTTTTATGGCCGCAAAATGCCAAACAATGAGGATCGGTCATAGCAAGGCAGTGACTTTGGTTCCTCAGGTGGTATTTGATGTCCCGAATAAATTTTAGGCGATCAGGGTTTGGAGGCCCCTGGCCCACGACAGAGGCGTGGTCTATAGCACATGAAAATATGGGAATAAGGCGGAATTTTAGTTTTATGACCACAAAATGTCAAAAAATGTAGAACGGTCATATAGGGGTGGTGACTTTGGTTCCTTAGGTTGTATTTGATGTCCCAGAAAATTTTCAGGCGATCCGGGTATGGAGGCCCGGGCTCATGGCGAAGGCGTGGGCTATAGCACACGAAAATATGGGAATCGGGCGAAATTCTAGTTTTTTGGCCGCAAAACGCCAAAGAATGAAGAACGGTCATATCGGGGTGGTGAATTTGGTTCCTTAGATTGTATTTGATGTCCCGAATAAATTTTAGGCGATCCGGGTACAGGGGCCCTGGCCCACGGCAGAGGGGTAGGCTAACGAAAATATGGAAATCAGGCGAAATTTTAGTTTTATGGCCACAAAATGCCAAAACATGAAGAACGGTCATATCGGGGTGGTGACTTTGGTTCCTTAGATTGTATTGGATGTCATGGAAAATTATCAGGCGATTCAGGTCTGGAGGCCCGGGCCCACGACGGAGGCGTGGCTATAGCACACGAAAATATGGGAATCGGGTGGAATTCTAGTTTCATGGCCATAAAACGCCAACAAATGAGGAACGGTCATGGCAGGGCACTGACTTTGGTTCCTCTGGTTGTATTTGATTTCCCTAATAAATTTTAGGCGATCCGGGTTCGGGGGCCTAAATCCACAGCAGAGGCGTGGGCTATAACACACGAAAATATGGGAATCGGGCGGAATTCTAGGTTTATGGCCACAAAACGCAAAACAATGAAGAACAGTCATATCGAGGTGGTGACTTTGGTTCCTCTGGTTGTATTTGATTTCCCTAATAAATTTTAGGCGATCCGGGTTCGGGGGCCTAAATCCACAGCAGAGGCGTGGGCTATAACACACGAAAATATGGGAATCGGGCGGAATTCTAGGTTTATGGCCACAAAACGCAAAACAATGAAGAACAGTCATATCGAGGTGGTGACTTTGGTTCCTCTGGTTGTATTTGATTTCCCTAATAAATTTTAGGCGATCCGGGTTCGGGGGCCTAAATCCACAGCAGAGGCGTGGGCTATAACACACGAAAATATGGGAATCGGGCGGAATTCTAGGTTTATGGCCACAAAACGCAAAACAATGAAGAACAGTCATATCGAGGTGGTGACTTTGGTTCCTCTGGTTGTATTTGATTTCCCTAATAAATTTTAGGCGATCCGGGTTCGGGGGCCTAAATCCACAGCAGAGGCGTGGGCTATAACACACGAAAATATGGGAATCGGGCGGAATTCTAGGTTTATGGCCACAAAACGCAAAACAATGAAGAACAGTCATATCGAGGTGGTGACTTTGGTTCCTCTGGTTGTATTTGATTTCCCTAATAAATTTTAGGCGATCCGGGTTCGGGGGCCTAAATCCACAGCAGAGGCGTGGGCTATAACACACGAAAATATGGGAATCGGGCGGAATTCTAGGTTTATGGCCACAAAACGCAAAACAATGAAGAACAGTCATATCGAGGTGGTGACTTTGGTTCCTTAGGTTGTATTTGATGAGTCGGAAAATTTTCAGGCGATCCGGGTTCAGGAGCCCTGGCCCACAGCAGAGGCATGGGCTATAGCACATGAAAATATGGGAATCGGGCGGAATTCTAGTTTTATGGCCGTAAAATGTTAAAACATGAGAAACGATCATGGCAGGGTGGTGACTTTGGTTCCACATGTTGTATTTGATGTCCCGAATAAATGTTAGGCGATCCGGGTTCCGGGTCCGGCCCTACGGCAGAGGCGTGGGCTAACGAAAATATGGGAATCGAGCGGAATTCTTGTTTTATGGCCACAAAACACCAAAAAGGAAGAACGGTCATATCGGGGTGGTGACTTTGGTTCCTTAGGTTGTATTTGAAGTACTGGAAAAATTTTAGGCTATCCGAGTCCAGGGGCCAAGGCCCACGGCGGAGGCGTGGGCTATAGCACACAAAAATATGGGAATCGGGGGAAATTCAAGTTTTATGACCGTAAAATGCCAAAAATGAGGAATGGTCATGTCGGGGCGATGAATGTAGTTACTTAGGTAGTATTTGATGTCCCAAAAACTTTTTAGGCAATCCGGGTCCGGAAGCCCGGGCCCACGGCGGAGGCGTGGGCTATGCACACGAAAATATGGGAATCAGGCGGAATTTTAGTTTTATGGCCGTAAAACGAAAAATAATGAGGAAAGGTCATGGCGGGGGGTGACTTTGGTTCCTCAGGTTGTATTTGATGTCCCGAATAAATTTTAGGGGATCTTGGTCCGGGGGCCCGGGCCTATGGCCGAGGTGTGGGCTATAGCACACGAAAATATAGGAATCAGGCGGAATTTTAGTTTTATGGCTGTAAAACGCCAAACAAAATGTGGAACGGTCATGGAAGGGCGGTGACTTTGGTTCCTCAGGTTGTATTTGATGTCCTGAATAAACTTTAGGCGATCTTGGTTCGGGGGCCCGGGCCCATGGTAAAGGCGTGGGCTATAGCACACGAAAATATTTGAATCAGGCAGAAAGGTTTATGGCCACAAAATGCCAAATGATGAAGAACGGTCATATCGGGGTGGTTACTTTGGTTCCTTAGGTTGTATTTGATGTCCCGAAAAATTTTCAGGCGATCCGGGTCCTGAGGCCCGGGCCCACGGCGGAGTCGTGTGTTATAGCACACGAAAATATGGTAATCGGGCGGAATTGTAGATTGATGGTGACAAAATTCCAAAAAAAGAAGAATGGTCATATCGGGGTGGTGATGTTGGTTCCTTAGTTTGTATTTGATGTCCCGGAAAAAATTTAGGCTATCCGGGGTCCAGGGGCAAAGGCCCACGGCGGAGGCGTGGGCTATTGCACACGAAAATATGGGAATTAGGGGGAATTCTAATATTATGGTCGTAAAATGCCAAAAATGGGGAACAGTCATGTCGGGGCGGTGAGTGTGGTTCCTTAGGGAGTATTTGATGTCCCAAAATATTTTTAGGCGATTCGGTCCGAAGTCACGGGCCCACGGCGGAGGCGTGGGCTATAGCACATGAACATATGGGAAACAAGCGAAATTCTAGTTTTATAGCCACAAAACGCCAAAAGATGAAGAACGGTCATATCGGGGTGGTGACTTTTGTTCCTCAGGTTGTATTTGATGTCCCGAATAAATTTTAGGCAATCCGGGTTTGGGGGCCCAGGCCCATTGCAGAGGCGTGGTCTATAGCACATGAAAATATGGGAATAAGGCGGAATTGTAGTTTTATGGTCCCAAAATGCCAAAAAATGTAGAACGGTCATCTGGGGGTGGTGACTTTGGTTCCTTAGATTGTATTTGATGTCCCAGAAAATTTTCAGGTGATCCGGGTCTAGAGGCCCGGGCCCATGGCTGAGGCGTGAGCTAACGAAAATATGGGAATCAGGCAGAATTTTAGTTTTATGGCCACAAATGCCAAAATATGAAGAACGGTCCTATCGGGGTGGTGACTTTTGTTCCTTAGGTTGTATTTCATGTCCCGAAAAATGTTTAGGCTATCCGGGTCCAGGGGCCAAGGCCCACGGCGAAGGCGTGGGCTATAGCACACGAAAATATCGGAATCGGGGGAAATTCTAGTTTTATGGCCGTAAAACTCCAAAAATAAGGAACGGTCATGTCGGGGCGGTGAATGTGGTTCCTTAGGTAGTATTTGATGTCTCGGAAAATTTGTAGTCGATCCGGGTCCGGAGGCTCGGGCCCACGGCGGAGGCGTGGGCTATGCACACGAAAATATGGGAATCGGGCGGAATTCTACTTTTATGGCTGTAAAACGCAAAAAGATGAAGAACGGTCATGGCGGTATGGTGACTTTGGTTCCTCAGGTTGTATTTGTTGTCCCGAATAAATTTTAGGCGATCCGGATCCTGGGGCCTGAGGCCTGGGGCCACGACATAGGTGTGGGCTATAGCACACGCAAATATTGGAATCGGGCGGAATTCTAGCTTTATGGCCGTAAAACACCAAAGAATGAGGAACGGTCATGGCAGGGCAGTGACTTTGGTTTCTCAGGTTCTATTTGATGTCCCGGATAAATTTTAGGCGATCCAGGTTCGGAGGCTCGGGCCCACAGCGGAGGCGTGGGCCACACAAAAATATGGGAATCGGGCGGAATTCTAGTTTTATGTCCACAAAATGCCAAAAGATGAAGAACGGTCATACCGGGGTGGTGACTTTGGATCCTTTGGTTGTATTTGATGTCCCGAAAAATTTTCAGGCGATCCGGGTCCGGAGGCCTGGGCCCACAGCGGAGGTGTGGGCTATAGCGCACGGAAGTATGGGAATCGGGCGGAATTCTAGTTTTATGGCCATAAAATGCCAAAACATAAGGAACGGTCATGGCAGGGCGGTGACTTTGGTTCCTCAGATTGTATTTGATGTCCCGAATAAATTTTAGGCGTTCAGGGTTCGGAGCCCGGGCCCACGGCAGAGGCGTTGGATAACGAAAATATGGGAATCAGACGAAATTCTAGTTGTATGGCCACAAAATGCCAAACAATGAAGATCGGACATATCGGGGTGGTGACGTTAGTTCCTTAGGTTGTATTTGATGTCCCGGAAAACGTTTAGGCTATCCGGGGTCCAGGGGCAAAGGCCCACGGTGGAGGCATGGGCCATTACACACGAAAATATGGGAAACAGAGGGAATTCTAGTTTTGTGGCCGTAAAATGCCAAAAATGAGGAACGGTCATGTCGGGGCGGTGAATGTGGTTCCTTAGGTAGTATTTGATGTCCCGAAAATTTTTTAGGCGATCCGATTCCAGAGGCACGGGCCCACAACGGAGGCGTGCGTTATATCACACGAAAATATGTGAATCGGGCGGAATTCAAGTTTTATGACCGTAAAATGCCAGAAAATG
>AWOL01S0043790.1:29191-42418 GCA_000715115.1 Nicotiana otophora
GCATTTGGCTATAACTTAATTAGTACTTATATGGTTGAGAAATTGAACTTGCCTTGTGTTGAGATTATTGAACCCTACATGTTGAAAGGAGTAAATATGGATAAAAGAATGTTATTGCCATTCTCTATTGGAAGGTATGAGGATGTGATTTGGTGTGATGTCATTCCCAGGAATAGTTTTTATATCTTGTTGGGAAGGCCATGGTATGTCTATGAAAGTGCTTCATATAGTACGAAAACCATAGATACTCTTTTGAGGTTAATGTGAAGAAACTCATTCTTGGGCCTTTGACTCCCTCACAAATTTGTGAAGAACAAAGAATGTTAAAGAGAATATGGAACAATATGAGAGAGAAAAGAATGAGAGGAGTAAGGGAGTGCATGTTGACATTCCAAGAGTGGAAAAATGAGCGGTTGACTTGAGTGAAAAGAGTGGTATGTCAAGTGAGGTAAAGAGTGATCTTGAGAAAAAAGAAAAGAGATAAGGCAATGAGATAAAAAAGTATATGAGGTAGTGAGAGAAAAACAAGAGGGATTGAATGAAGAAAGAGAAAAACTCTTTAGTGAGAGAAAATAGGCTTAGGGTGAGGAAAAAGTTAGTTTTGTGATAAAAGCCAAAGAGAGTGTAAGCAAGAAAAAAGTTTCTTTACTTCCTAACCCATTAACTCTTTCTTGTTTTAGTTCTTGTGATTTTATGCAGCCACGTGTTGAAATACCTTTTGAAAGGGGTGGTGAGGTGCAAAAGACTGTGGAAAAAGATCTAATTGGATTCAAACATGAATTTGGTGATATCTATTCTTGTTGGATGGTGGAAGATAAAAGCTTAGTTAAATTCTTTATTATTGAATCTTTTGACTATTTTGATTTTTATATACAGGTTCATGACATGGAGTTGCCTAAAACCATTGCTATATTGGAACCTTTCATAAACAACTACAAGGTGGTGATGTTCTATTGGTAAATAAGTCCAGGTACGGTATGTATAATTGGTTTATTTGCATTGTTGGCCTTTCTAGAACACCCAAGGTATTGTTGGAGGTAATGAATTATACTCTTATTTCTTACGTTGGTGACTTTATAATTTTTGTGGATGATGATATTTTGATGCACATCAAGTCATTATTTGTAATATCTAAGTTAAAGTACAAGAGTAATTTGCTTCCTTTTGAAATTGTGTATGACATAGATGATTATGTATTCCAACTTGGTAGAAAGAGGCATGAATTTTATGAGAANTTGCTTCCTTTTGAAATTGTGTATGACATAGATGATTATGTATTCCAACTTGGTAGAAAGAGGCATGAATTGTATGAGAAAATACTTGTGAATAAGTTAAACATTTCTTCTTCTCTTATTGAAATGGCTAATGAGTTTTTATGTAATCAATTGCTATAATGTGATTTTTGTTGTGGGATGGGGAGTCATTCTTTAACACATGTTGATTGTGAGCTTGTCAAAGTGTCTGCTACTAGTAAAAAGGATATGAATGATTGTTGTAACATTTTGATCAAATACTCTTTCGGGTAGAGGAATCCATGAGATTAGTAATTGTAGGTAGTTGGCTATATCATAAAGGTGTCTTCAATGATACATATAGTATAGATACTTATATTAAATGGATGTGTGGTTGATATTTTATAATTTCTTTGTCATGTATGCCTATGGACTACCTTACCGACAAGATCGAATTGCAAGTTCCATTGCATAGTGCATCTAAGAGAGATTTTTATTATATTAATCTAGGTAGGTATAAATTTTATTGGGATGAAGATATCCATATGCTTTATAAGGGAGTATTTACAGAGATTAGGATTAATTGGGTTAAATGGACACATTGTCACTGTCTTGTTTTATCCCCACCATTGTTTCAGATTAGTGGATGCCATTTACTAGTGCGTGTTTTTTTTCCTTGCAAGGTTTAAATTTGAGGACGAATTTTCTTCAAGAAGAGGGGAATTATAGCATCCTAGGAAGCTCAACTCTAATTCAAAGACAAGGATAAAGTTTAGGAATCTTAAAAAGAGCCCTTAAAAAGATGTCAAGCTAAAGAGTTGCAAAACAAGGTCATTAGACTTCAAGTGCAAATAAAGAAGTTGTTAACTAGGAGAAAGAGCTCAAGGATAGAGGATATGGATTGGCTAGGTGTTAAAATTGTTTTATGGACCAAAGTTATGTCCAAGAATAGGAGTATTGGATCCCAAGAGACATTCTTTGAAGAAGGTCGTAATCAGCAAACTTTTGTACCATTTTGGAACCTAAAATGTGTCCAAACTTGCAGTCCAATAAGTCCTCATGAAGTCACGCTTTTATAACATAAAAATGAGTTACATGATGTCAGAGAAGGGTACAATAGTCGTGCTAGTATAACGACCTGGCCGGTCGTTTTGAGAGTTATAGCCCCGACCCGGCCGGTCACTTCTTCCATATCTATTTTCTACTATTGTGACTTGTCGGGAGGTTTCATTTTAGGTTTTGGAGTATTTTGGGACACTTAGTCCTTAAATGGAGGTTTAAGCCTTAAGATTTGGACTGTAGGTTGAACTATGTGAAGACGAATTCGGAATGGAGTTCTGTCGGTTCTGTTAGCTTCGTTAGGTGATTTTGGACTTAGGGGCGTATCAGGATAGTGTTTTGGAGGTCCGTAGCTTATTTATGCTTGAAATGGCGAAAGGCAATTTTTTTGGAGATTTAGACTGGTATTGGAAATTTTGATATCAGGGTCAGATTTCGATTCCAGAAGTTGGAGTAGGTCCGTAATGTTGAATATGACTTGGGTGATAAATTTGGGGTCAATCGTACGTGGTTTGGTTGGGTTCGGCATCGGTTGTCGAATTCGAAAATTTCAAAGTTCTTTAGGCTTGAATCCGGGTGTAATCAGTGTTTTTGATGGTATTTGAGGAGGTTTGAGGATTTGACTGAGTTTGTATGGTATTTTAGGATTGGTTGGTTTGTTTGGTTGAGGACCCCGGGGGCCTCGGGTGAGTTTCGGGTGCTTAACGGGTGAAAACTTGGACTTAGAAGAATTTCTGATATGCTGTTTTCTGTTGTTTTTGCACCTGCGGTAGGGAGTCCACAGGTGCGGCCCTGCAGAAGCGAGGCTGGGGTCGCAGGTGCACCTTTAGTCCTAGGAGTCAGTGGTCGCAGATGCGACGAGTGAGCCGCAGGAGCGGAGCCGCATCTGCAGAAGGTTAGTCGCAGATGCGGAGATGAGAAGGACCCAAGGTTCCGCAAAAGCGCATCCGCAGATGCAGACATAGGTGCGCAAGTGCAGACATTGGAGTTCTAATATAAACTCGCAGGTGCGGAGTCCTAACCGTAGAAGCGGCACCGCATATGCGATGATGATTTTGCAGGTGCGAGTTTGCTGGGCAGAAAAGAAAGAATTTTGGGGGTTTGATTCATTTCTCCATTTGTGGACTTGGGAGCTCGGAAATTGGCGATTCTTTGAAAGATTTTCAGAGAGAGCTTTGGGGTAACGATTCCTTATTCGATTTTGGTTATATTTCATTGATCTACTATTGATTTCTTCTTATAATTTCGGATTTGGATTGAAAAGTTGGGAAAATGGGGGAAACGTTCACTAACTGAATTTCTGAGTTTTGATTGGGTATTAGACATCGGATTTGGATAATTTTGGTACGAGTGAACTCGTGAGTGAATGGGTGTTCATATTTGGTGACTTTTACCCGATTCTGAGANTACCTTCGCAGAACGTGTTTGGATTTTTGGTGTGATCTTGGTTCTTTTGCTTGAGCAATGGCTCCATTATTGTCACACAACAATGGAAGTGCACCTTCTATTGAAGTAACTACACCAAGTCCAGTTAAGAACTTTTTCATCCATACAGCTTCCTTAGCAGCTTCACTAACTACTATATATTCTGTGTCAGTCACTAAAACAGCTACTGTATCTTGTTTTGAACTTTTCCAACTCACTGCACCACCATTTAAGGTGAATATATAACCAGAAATAGATTTGCTATCATCTCTATCTGAAGAGAAGCTTGCATCAGTATAACCTTCAAGTTTAACTCAGAATCTCTATAAATGAGGAATTGGTCTTTAGTCCTTCTTAAGTACATAAGAATGGTCTTTACCACCTTCCAATGTTCCTCACCAAGATTTGCTTGATATTGCAATAACCCGGTCGGTAGTTTTGAGGAAATTAGCCCCGAACCCCTATTTATTGTTCCCTCTAATGTAGTTTTGGGTTTTGTAACTTGCCGGGAGGATTTGTTTTTGGTTTCGATGCGAAATGGAACACATAATCCCTAAAATGGAGGTTTAAGTCATAGGAATTGACCGTAGTTCTAAATGTGTGAAGACGACTCCGGAATGGAGTTTTGACGGTTCCTATAGCTCTATAGGGTGATTTTAGCCTTAGGAGAGTGTTCGGATGTTGAATTGGAGGTCCGTAGGTCATTTTAGCGCTAATTGGCAAAAGTTGGAAAAAAGATAATTTTTGAGAAGTTTGACCGTGAGTGGACTTTTTGATATCGAGGTCGGATTCTGATTCCGAAAGTTAGAGTAGGTCCGTAAAGTCAATTATGACTTGTGTGCAAAATTTGAAGTCAACCAGACTTGATTTGATAGGTTTCAGCGTCGGATGTAGAAGTTTGAAACTTTGAAGTTCATTAGGCTTGAATTGATGTGTAATTAGTGTTTGTAGCGTTGTTTGATGTGATTTAAAGTCTCGACTAAGTTCGTGTGATGTTTTAGGACTACTTGGTATATTTGTTTGAGGTTCCCGGGGCCTCGAGTGAGTTTCGGATGGTTAACGGATTATTTTTGGACTTCGATGATTTTCTGGTGCTGGGTTGGTTCTGGTGTAATCGCACCTGTGCAATGTTGACCGCAGGTGTGAGAAATGGGGAGTATGTGAGGGGCTAAGGGAATTGGCCAGTGGTCACAGGTGCGGTGAGAGGAGTCGCTTCTGCGGGGAATCGATCGCAGAAGCGGGCGAGTGCTTGGGGAGGCTTCGCAGAAGCGAACGAGTGACCGCAGAAGCGCATCCGCAGATGTGGAGATTTGTGCGTAGGTGCGGAACCTGGGGATTTAAGTAAACTCCGTACATGCAGAGACTTTACCATAGAAGCGGTACCACAGAAGCAAAATTTGGTCCGCAAAAGCGGAATCATTTGGTGGATATTTGAGCTTGGGTTTGGCAATTATTGAGCTCATTTTCGAGGGATTTCTTGAGGTGAGTCCCTTGTGCTTATTTTTGATCAATAATCTTGTTTCCTCATTGATTTTCCCACCTAGATTATGTGTGTTTAAGGTGGAATGTGAGAGTTTGAGGCTAGGGATTTGGAGAGTGTAATTTGGGGATTTGAGTGGTGAGTTGGTGTCGAATTTTGGTATGGGTGAACTCGCATTTGAATGGGTATTCGTATTTTGTGACTTTTACCCAATTCCGAGACATGGGCCCGGATCGACGTTTTGGGGCGATTTTTTGATTCCTTGTTAAAGTCGTAGATTTATGATTTAAATTAGTTTCTTGTAATTATATTCATGTTATGAAATTACTTTTAGCTATATTTGGGCCATTCGGAGTTGGAAAATCAAGGGAAAGGCATTCTTACCGTTTGATTGAGCGACGTTTGAGGTAAGTGGCTTGCCTAACCTTGTGTGAGGGAACTCCCCTTAGGATTTGGTACTGTTTTGATATGTGAGCGCCATGTACGTGAGGTGACGAGTGCGTACACGGGCTATTTGTTGTTAAACTCCGATTTTCTCTAAGTAATAACCTGTTTCACTTTATTTGAGCCACACTAGCATATGTAATTATCCTGTTCAGTTTGGAATAGCATGTTTGCGTGTCTTAATTGTTTATATGAACTCTTTGCAGCATACTTAGTGAATTCCCTGCCTCTTCCTTGACTCGTACTTAGTCTAAATTGTAGGATTTCGTGTTGTAGCTGTTATTTCTACTGTTTGAGCTATGTATTTATGTTTGGGACTACGGAATAGTATTCTGGGAGATCCCCCTGTATATTTACTTTTGGGACTATGGAACGGTATTCCGGAAGATCCCCCTATCTTGCATATTCACATTGAGACTACGAAACAGTATTCCAGGAGATCTCCCTGTACATTTACGTTTGGGACTACGAGACGGTATCTCGGGAGATCCCTTGTTGTTATCGCTATGTACTTAGCTGTTACCTTTCTATGATTTCATTCTTGTTAAATTTCGGTCTTTATTGTACTGCGATATTTTACTCTGCCTTATTTTTATTATATAAATACCAGTAGGGCCCTGACCAGACCTTGTCACTACTCGACCGAGGTTAGGCTTGGCACTTACTGGGTACCATTGTGGAGTACTCACGCCCTTTCCTACATATGTTTTTCGTACGCAGATCCAGGTTCTTTCTACCAACCTCGTCCTTAGTTGCGGTCGCTGTTGATTTCAGAGACTTTAAGGTACATCTGCCCGCGCCCGTAGATCCTCGGAGTCCCCCTCTATCCCTTATGTTCATTCTTCTTTTTTTTCTATAGACACTGATGTATAGAACAGCTAGAATTTAGTAAAAGCTTGTGACTTGCGGTATTCCGGGTCTTAGGAGTGTTATGTATATTTCGAAAGTTGATTATTGTATATGCCGAGCAGCATCTCAATTGCTTATTAAAAATTTATGTTACTATTAGTTGATAATTTTCATGTTTTGTTAATTATTATTTCATTTCCACAAATGTTAGGCTTACCTAGTCGTAGAGACTAGGTGCCGTCACGATGTTTCACAGAGGGAGGATTTGGGTCGTGCCAAGTTGGTATCAGAGCTCTAGGTTCATAGGTGTCGTGAGTCACAAGCCGAATTATCAGAGTCTCGCGGATCGGTACAGAAACGTCTATACTTATCTTCGGGAGGCTATGGAACTGTTACGAACAATCATACTTCTTTCATTGTCGTGCGAGTTATTGGCATCAAATTNAAAGATTGACTTACGTTCAAGCTATCATCAGTTAAAGATTCAGGAGCCAGATATCCCGAAGACTGCCTTCAGGACTTGGTATGGTCACTACGAGTTCCTTGTGATGTCTTTTGGGCTGACCAATGCCCCGGTAGTATTCATGCACTTGATGCGTAGTGTGTTCCAACCATATATTGACTCATTCTTCATTGTGTTTATTGACGACATTTTGGTGTACTCCCAGACTCGGGAGGATCATAAGCAACACCTCAGGACTGTGCTTCATACTTTGAGAGAAAAGGAGTTGTATGCAAACTTTTCTAAGTGTGAGTTTTGGCTAGACTCAGTGTCATTCTTGGGCCATGTAGTATCAAGTGATGGGATCAAGGTTGATCCAAAGAAGGTGGAAGTAGTGCAAAGTTGTCCTAGACCGTCATCGGCTACGGAGATCCGGAGGTTTTTTGGTTTGGCGGGTTACTACCGTCATTTTGTAGAGGGATTCTCATCCATTGCAGCACCCATGNCATTGTCGTGCGAGTTATTGGCATCAAATTCTAAAATTCTCTATTCTATTCTTTCTCGCAGATGGTGTGGACCCGTACCGGAGGATCTGATGACTAGGCACCCACGCCCTTTACTAGAGCCATCAGAGGCCGGGGCCGGTGTAGAGGACGAGCACGTGGTGCAGCCAGAGCATCCACGCAAGCTGCGACAGAGCAACCCCCAGCAGATCCAGCCGGAGGGCAGGCACCGAAGGTCCCTATTACGGCACCATCTCTCAAGGAGACTCTAGCCCAGTTCATGAGCATGGTCAG
This sequence comes from Nicotiana otophora, assembly GCA_000715115.1. Lineage (NCBI taxonomy): Eukaryota > Viridiplantae > Streptophyta > Magnoliopsida > Solanales > Solanaceae > Nicotiana > Nicotiana otophora. The sequence continues at coordinate 36,920 of AWOL01S0043790.1, forward strand.
CACCTTAGCTCAGGCTGGATTTATTTCATTAGCTCCTACCACATCTCAAGCCGGGGGAGGGGAACAGACTCTCGCAGCCCGCACTCCTGAGTAGAGGGTCCAGGTTGATCAGGCACCAGAGTTCATTCCTATGCCGCCGGTAGCTCCGGTTCAGCATAAGACTAGCACAGCCACTTATGAGGCGGAGTAGCTGAGACTTGAAAGGTACAAGAAGTACCCCGGTAGCTCCGGTTCAGCATGCTCATGGTGTTCTGGAGGTGTGTCATCGCATTCTCCGTACTATGGGCGTAGCGGAGACGAGTGGGGTTTCTTTTATCACCTTTCAGCTTAGAGGAGCAGCCTATNAGATCCGGAGGTTTTTTGGTTTGGCGGGTTACTACCGTCATTTTGTAGAGGGATTCTCATCCATTGCAGCACCCATGACCAGGCTGACCCAGAAGGGCGCTCCATTCAGGTGGATAGAGGAGTGTGAGGAGAGCTTTCAGAAGCTCAAGACGGCTTTGACTTCAGCCTAGTACTGGTATTGTCTATAGGTTCAGGGTCTTATACTGCATATTGTGATGCGTCGCAGATTGGTCTTGGTGCGGTGTTGATGCAGGACGGTAGGGCGATTGCCTACTCATCCAGATAGCTGAAGGTGCATGAGAAGAACTATCTTGTCCATGACCATGAGTTAGCAGCTATTGTTCATGCCCTGAAGATTTGGCGACACTATTTTTACGGTGTTCCTTGTGAGATTTACACCGATCATCAGAGTTCGCAGCATCTGTTTAAGAAAAATGATCTTAACTTGTGTCAGCAGAGGTGGTTGGAACTACTTAAGGACTATGATATCACTATTGTACCACCCAGGAAAGGCCAATGTGGTGGCCGATGCTTTCAGTCGTCGGGCGGAGAGTTTAGGAAGTTTAGCATATCTTCCAGCAACAGATAGATGTTTAGCATTGGATATTCAGGCCTTAGCCAGCCAGTTTGTGAGATTGGATATTTCCGAGCCGAGTCGAGTGTTGGCTTGTGTTGTCTATCGGTCTCCTCTTTATGATCGCATCAGGGAGCGTCAGTATGATGACCCCCACCTGCTTGTCCTTAAGGACACGGTTCAACACGGTGATGCTAAGGAGGTCACTATTGGGGATGATAACATATTGAGGATGCAGGGCAGGCTATGTGTGCCTAATATAGATGGTTTGCGTGAGTTGATTCTTCAGGAGGATCATAGCTCACGGTACTCTATTCATCCGGGTGCCGCGAAGATGTATCAGGACATGAGGCAGTATTACTGGTGGAAGAGGATGAAGAAGGACATAGTGGAGTATGCGGCTCAGTAGCTAATCTGCCAGCAGGTGAAGTGTGATCATCAGCAGCCGGGTGAGTTGCTTCAGAAGTTAGAGATTTCGGAGTGAAAATGGGAGAGGATCACTGTGGATTTCGTTATTGGACCCCCACGGAAGCAGCGGAGGTTTGATGCAGTTTGGGTGATTATGGATAGGCTGACCAAGTCAGCTCATTTCATTCCAGTGATGACTACGTATTCTTCCAAGCAGCTGGCTCGAATTTACATCTGCGAGATTGTCAGGCTTCAAGGCGTACGGGTATCTATCATTTTTGACCGGGGTTCGCAGTTAACATCACGGTTCTGGAGGGCTGTACAGTAGGAGCTGGGTACTCGGGTTGAGTTGAGCACATCATTTCACCCTCAGATAGAAGGACAGTCCGAGCGCACTATTTAGATACTGGAGGATATGATCCGTGCTTATGTGATAGATTTTGGGGGTGATTGGGATCAGTTCTTGCCACTTGCGAAGTTTGCCTACAACAACAATTATCAGTCGAGCATTCAGATTGCACCGTATGAGGCTCTATATGGTGGGCGTTGTTGGTCTCCAATGGGTTGGTTCGAGCCGGGCGAGGCTATATTATTGGGTACAGACTTGGTTCAGGACGCCCTGGATAAGGTGAAGGTGATTCAGGATCGACTTCGCACAGCCAGTCCAGACAGAAGAGTTATGCGGATCGGAAAGTTCGCGTGTTGCATTCATGGTTGGAGAGAGGGTCTTACTCTGGGTATAGCCTATGAAGGGCGTTATGAGGTTCGGGAAGAAGGGAAAGTTGATCCCAAGGTTTATCAGCCCATTTTATGTGTTACGACGTGTTGGAGAGGTTGCTTATGAGCTTGCCTTGACTCCCAGCCTTGCAAGGGTCCATCCAGTATTTCATGTTTCTATGCTCTGGAAGTATCACGATGATCTGGCTCATATGTTAGATTTTAGCTAATAATAGTTTGACAAGGATCTATCTTATGTTGAGGAGCCAGTGGCTATTTTGGATAAGCAGGGTCGAAAGCTGAGGTCAAAGAACATTGTTTCTGTGAAGGTTCAGAGGAGGGGTCAGCCGGTCGAGGAGGCGACTTGGGGAGACCGAGCATGTTATGCGCAACCGTTACCCTTATCTTTTCACCACTTCAGGTATGTCTTTTTGCTCGTTCGAGGATGAATGATTGTTTCAAGAGGGGAAGGATGTAACAACCCGGCCAGTCATTTTGAGAGTCATAGCCCCGAACCCCTATTAACTTCTTCTTCCATATCTATTTTCTGCTATTGTGACTTGCCGGGAGGTCTCATTTTGGATTTTGGAGTGTTTTGGGACACTTAGTCCCTAAATGGAGGTCTAAGCCTTAACATTTGGACTATAGTCGGAACAGTGTGAAGAGGACTCCGTAATGGAGTTCTGTTGGTTCCATTAGCTCCGTTAGGTTATTTTGGACTTAGGGGCATGCCCGGATAGTGTTTTGGAGGTCCGTAGCTTATTTAGGCTTGAAATGGCGAAAGTCGAATTTTTTTAAAGATTTTACCGGTAGTGGAAATTTTGATATCGGGGTCAGATTCTGATTTAAGAAGTTGGAGTAGGTCCGTAATGTTGAATATGTCTTTTGTGTAAAATTTGGGGTCAATCGGACGTGGTTTGGTTGGGTTCGACATCGGTTGTCGAATTCGGAAATTTCAAAGTTCTTTAGGCTTGAATCCGGGTGTAATCAGTGTTTTTGATGGTATTTGAGGTGGTTTGAGGATTTGACTAAGTTCGTATGGTATTTTAGGATTGGTTGGTATGTTTGGTTGAGGTCCCGGGGGCCTCGGGTGAGTTTCGGGTGCTTAACGGGTGAAAACTTGGACTTAGAAGAATTTCTGATATGCTGGTTGTCACACCTCCCTTTTTCCGAGGGATAGGGGATATGGGAGTTTTTCCAATTAAAGTGACATTAACTGAAATGGGATTATTTAATTTAATTCAGAGTCGCCACTTGGAATAATTGTTATGGTGTCCCAAGTCACCGATTTAGTTTAAAATCCCAAATCGGGGAAATTGACTCTTATATATGTTCTGCGAACACAGAAGACTAGGTAAGGAATTCTGTTAACCCGGGAGAAGGTGCGAGGCACTCCCGAGTTCTGTGATTTTACCACGGTCACTTAACAATTACTAACTAGGTTAATTATCTGATTTATTACATGTCTACAACCTATTCTGCATTTTTTTTATTTTTTGACAGCTTTTAATTTTTTTAGCCCTTTTAGTATTTATGGAATTTATTTGAACAAGTCGTGATGTCGCGCACTCATTGTTATGGTACATATTGCAAATTATGCCACGTGAAACGTACTCGTGATTCACAATATTTGTATTTTAATTATTATTATTTTAAATTAAAGTCAAGTCACGTAAAATGCACACTTGAGTTGGGATTTATGTATCATGACGATGCCACGGAAACCGTACCCATAGTCATGATGATTTATTAATAGCGCCTAAAGCAAGCTACGATTGTTTATGAGTCTATCTTCCTAAACGAATTTGAGATTATTGTGAAGGCCATAGATTATGGAATTTATTTGTGGATGACATGTCTTAATTGCTAATGGATCATTTTGGACTTGATGACCAAAAGGCTCTTTCAATTCATCTTATAATCTGTAGAAATATGTCCCAACTGATAGTAATACATTAATTAATCCAATCGTTCTTATCAGTAAAAAGTTATTCCTAAAGCCCAATCATTTCATATGAATGTCCATCTCATCTTTCAATATATTAGTGTATGGCCCAATTAGGAAATAATTTATTTACCAATTGAGCTTTTAGCCCATATTCTTAGCACTAACAATCATTCCAAAATAGTGACACCAATGAAGCAAAACGCATGTCTTAACACCAAAAGAATTAACCAAGGAATTCAAGGCATGCTAATTAACTAAAACTAAAAATAGTAAGCAACTAGGCTAAAATATCAGTGAAAAACAACAAGTGAAATAGTAAACCAATCGTGAATTAATCCTTAAGCAAAACAGAAAAAAAAAGCATTCAAACTTATAGCAAACATAATATGAATTGAAATCCGAAAACTGGAGAACAAGAAATGGAACTTTCAATAGCTAAATATTCTTCGGTACAACAGGAACAAAGCTCTGCTGGACCTTTTTATGAACTAACCACAACCGGAAACAGTACCAAGAACCTCGACGAAACTTCGAACCTAGACTGAAGCTCTTTTTTGTTTTAGTGTTTGGGTAAGTTTAAGCTGGTGGTTCATGGAAGAAGATGAGGTGTTAGGTGTTGCTTTTCTGCTGGCATTTTAGGCTGGATTTTCGAAAGAAAGAGGAAGAAAGAATGACACGAATAGAAATTTCCTTAGCGTAGAAGAAACAAAAAAAACATTTCTCTCAATTCCCTCCTCTCTATTTTTTTTTCCTTCCCTCCTTTTCCTCACATTTCTCTTGTATTTATAGAAATATATTCGGAATCTTTCAGTTTTTATTTTTTTATTATTTTATTAGTTTTTAATTAAAAAGAATTCCCACTTCCCATTTTACTTCTTTTTTAAAAATAAAATAATTCCCCACTTTACTTTACTTTTATTTTATAATTTCCCAATTTTTTACTTTTACTATATTTAAATTCCCACTTTTTTTACTTTTCTTTTTTTATTTCCCACTTATTTTATTTTTCTTTTTTTTTAATTTCCACTTACTTTTACTTTTTAAAATAATATTCAGCTACCTTTACTTTTATTTTTTAATTCCAACTTTCTTTTACTTTTTATTGTTTAAATTTCCACATTCTTTTACTTTTATTCTTTAATTTTCCACTTTCTTTTACTTTTACTTTTACTTTTTTATTCCATACTTTTAATTTTCTTATTATTTTATTCCCATCCAAAAATAAAAAAAATATATTTAATTTTTTCGGTTTTTTAATTTATTTTATTTAAAATAAAGATAATAAATAAAAATAATACTAATAGTAATAATTTGACCTTTTAAATTATTTGTAATTCTTACCCTATATAAAAATAAATGTAACAAACCTAAAAAAATATATATTAAATTTCTAAAAATATTTACATAGTATAAGGTGGCAAAAATTCAAATATAGTCAAAAATTAGGTGCTCACACTGGTTTCTGGTATTTTCGCACCTGCGGTGGGGAGTCCGCAGGTGCGGCCCT
>AWOL01S0043798.1:21485-37715 GCA_000715115.1 Nicotiana otophora
CCCCCCCCCCCCCCCAAAAAAAAACCCCCAAAAAAGGTTAGACACACAGATCTCTTTACCCTAAAGAGTCGGTACTTCTATATTAAGGAAAAAGCGTATTTTACAAAATCTTGGTCATCTGGTAAATCTTTTGGGACATCAATGTAAAATACACAGGAAGACTGAAAAATATTAACCAAAAAGAACAATCATGCGCCATGTTAGCTTGCCTGTTCAGAGAGATAGAGTCGCTGGCGGTTTTTCAAAGCACCCTGCTCAACTATTGGACCCCACCTGTTGTCAAAACAGTATAACCGTGAATATGGCTGACCATTTTAAAAAGCATACAAATTGATAAGACCAAGATCATGAGACAGCTCGATACCAATTTTCAAATATGAATAAAGAAAAACATGATCATTATCCACTTCATATAAATGCAAAGCTAAAAGTTTTGCGCACAACCATCACTTAGGAATAATTGCCACGTTCCCTCCCTCCCTCTCACACGCACACAACAAGAAAAATCATGTACCGTGTATGTTTAACCCCACTTACTCAATTTAAGATCAGAACTTTAAGCATCGTGACCAGAAAAAAATAAACCATTAAACCAACTAGCTCACAAGTAGAAAGGATATCACATACATAGAGTTTCACAACCATGTGCAAGATGTATATACTCTATTACATACATCGTATCTAACAATCATGTGCAAGTATGGACATACTAATAAATACGTAAGCATGTGTACTTATCATTCAGATCCTAAAGAAAGTAATCACCAAGATTCAGATCTTTTTCCTTTTTTTTCTTTTTCTTTTCCTTTTTTTTCTTTTTTTTTTGGAATTCAGGTCTTGGTTTAAACTTTAAAGGTTACATAATCTCCCAAAGAGATTTACAATATAAGGAGGAAAGGGAACAATCAAAAGGCGTGAAGGGAACAATCAAAAGGCGTGAAGGGAACAATCAAAAGGCGTGTCATAGATAATATACCAAAAGTAGTTTCTATCTTCCCCTTTAAAAGATTAGTTTTCCATTTTAAAGCTATAAAACTTGCTTATAATGCTTCCTTACAAGAACTACCCAAGTTTTTAACATTCAACGTATAGTCAGATTTAACTATCGTCGTCAAAATCTATGAATGCTAATCGTTTACCTGCAACTATACATGCATAATTTACATATAAATAACATACACAAATATCCCGTTTCATGAGATCAACTATATGCCTAGTGAAGGAAATACATAACCAACTTTCATCCTCATCAGTACAATTTGGTTCAGCATAATAAAACTATAGTATATTGCAAACAAAAGAAAGAAATTCTTAATACCGGCAGCAAAGAGAAGGCCATAAACCGCTATGATTAGTGAACCAATCATACAGGACCGCGATATTAGACTTCCACATCAGATACTTCTCACCAAACTTGCAACTCTTCTCCCCACCTTCACTACTAGATCCACTAAGAGCCCCTTCTCTTTTGTCTACCTTTCCTCTTACAGAACTCTGGGTAACTACCATGTTGGTTTGTAGATGGATCAAATCTATACAATAAACAGAAGCAAGAGCCAGCAAAAGTTGTAATGGCTCAAAGTGGATATATATCCTCAAACAACTTTATTAAGTTGAAATGACCAAAAATGAGAAGATAGCTGCCGTGATTATTTCATGCTCTTGGATCCTTGTGGAATGCAATGACTTCCTCATATGATGTGAGAAAAATATTAGGAAAAGTACTGTCTGGATACACAACTGAGACGAAGAAGAAATTATAAAGCCTTCATACAAAATACTTTGCAAGACATGAAAGTATTCTTTGGTTTAATAAGTCTACGGCAACCTACAATCATCCTGAATTGACCTTCCATCAATAATTTGAATAATTTTTGTTCTTTTTGCAAGTATTCATTAACTTTTTTTATGAAAGTTTTCAAAATTGGAACATAACACACTTTTTTTAAAAATAAAGGAAAATGAAAACTTCATTTGACTATGCGAATTCTAATTGGTTATGCTCTGAGGAGTATAATTGAAGACAAAAATATTATTCCTCCGTTTCATTTTATGTGGCAATGTTTGACTAGGCACGGAGTTTAAGAAAGGAAGGAATGACTTATGCAACTTGCACTCTTACACATGACATAACATTTTTGTGGCTAAAAAAGCTTGCCATTAATGGTAAAATGAGAAGTTTAAAGTTAAATCGTAATAAAAGGTGTCATTCCTTTTTAACAGACTAAAAAGAAAGAAGTCACATAAAATGGAACAGAGGGACTAGTATTTGTATAAAGGTATGGAGGCATGCATTTATGCAATTTTGAGTAACACTTGGAAATTTTCATGATACTTCCTAAGCGAAATTTTTTTTTTTTAAAAAAAAAAAGTGAAGCCTCGCATAGTAAAGGAAAGGAAAGAAAAGGGGAAAAAAAGAAAGATTGAAGCCTCAAAATATCTTTTATTAGACACAACGGAAACCAAAAAGGCAAAATACCCATGGCATGAGTTATCTTGTTAGATACACCAAAACCGTAGAACTATTAGAAAATGAAATGAACTCGAATTTGAAAATTCAATAGTCACAGCTGACGAGGCCAGCCTTATCAAGTAAAACCATAAAAAAAATTATAAGGAAAACCATCAATACATCCAAATGAAACAAAAATTACAATATAATAGAGGTAAAAGATCAACTTATTTAGAAAGATTTGATAAAAACGTTAGCAGTCCTTGAGTCTTAAACCAAACCAACCAAAAATAGAAATAACGATAAAAAATCCAATATTAGTAACTATATATAACACTCAGTCACTCAGCATATCAAAGAAAAGTAACTAAGATCGGAAGGTGGGTTGCTCTGATGGTAAGCACCCTCCACTTCCAACCAAGAGGTTGTGAGTTCGAGTCACCCCAAGAGCAAGGTGGGGAGTTCTTGGAGGGAAGGATGCCGAGGGTCATTTGGAAACAGCCTCTCTACCCCAGGGTAGGGGTAAGGTCTGCGTACACACTACCCTCCCCAGACCCCACTAGTGGGATTATACTGGGTTGTTGTTGTTGTTGTTGTATCGGAAGATGAAAATAAAGATGATATCATTACATATCAAGGGGGAAAAATCTTTATGTATCAAGGATGTAAAACTCATAACCTTCAAAATATTTATTGAAGATACACAATGTAGCGAAAAAACACGGCCTCAGCTTATATGATGAAATGCCGTTAGCAAATAAAGAATGAAAAGCAAGAGTGTCCACCTATAGATATATAACATGAAAGAGTGATTAGGTGATAAAGATTATCACTAAAATCAAGCACAAGAAAGAACCTGAAATTACTTGCAAACGCACAAATGATGGGAGAGGCGGATGCAGGAGGCGAAAAGAAGAAGAGATAGGGAAATAAGGGTTTCACCGTGTATAATTAGTGGACGAATTTACCCCTAAATGTGGAGTCATTATATTAATGAGCTGCGGATACTTCCAAAAAGCGAGCAGTTCAACGAATAATTGATTGGATTAACTCCAGAGTTAAAATAAGTCAAATATCACCCTTCATTAAACCCCTACCAAAAGGCATATTGCATTTCCACATTGTTGTAAGCACTACTTTAGCAATTTCGGAAGCAACATTTACCATCTATGTTACTACCCTATTTTACAATGGTTGAAGCAATCGTTGCCTCAAATTTCATCTCAGCTTAAGAAACAAGATACCAATAACCTTTATCAGTAATTTCATTAATTTAAGCTTCTCCTCTTGGAAAATTGTAGTTTCCTAGATAGATATAGAATTATAAAGCTACATTAAAGCCAAGTCAACGAAATCAGCAGGTCAAAACTCTAAAGGAAATCGGCAACAGCACAACAATCTAGTGAAATAGATGACATATCTCATAGACCAAATCATTAGCCATGCAAGCAAAAACTAGCAAAACAATATTCAGCAAAACATAGATCTTGTCCAACAGAGTGGTACAAATAATTGAAGCATGGGCCACCAACAACAAAATCCAGCTTCTGACCTAAGTCCAGAACATCCCTAAATTATATTCATACAGTCAACCTCAAGTGTGAACACTTCAATAAAGTGTGGCGCCACATATCGAGGTATATAGTAGGCCTATTTACTTTTAATAAGGGGTAATTTATTAAACAAAGTAAGAAACTGCCAGCAAAAAAGGAGATGTTAGCAGTTGATAATTATGGACGGTTACAAAAACTCAGTTACTACAGTGATTGTATTGGATTAAGGAAATCGAACACAGGATCTTGTCATATATACTAACTAGTCAGACAAGTTCCGCAAAGATCCAAATTAATACTGACATATTTTTTTCTTAATCGACATAAAACTACCCACAATCCACCATGGATGACAGTTCAAAATTGGCGTAGGCAGTGTTTGACAGCTATCGCTTCATAGCTTTAGAGAAGTGCGCTTCAAACAATGATGCACAAAATGATCCCAATGAGAAACGGCCAATTATTTTAATTGTGTTTTTAAGGATTTGGATTAATATCTGCATTATTGTATATTACATGTTGAAAACATGAAATTAGTGATATCTCAGGGCTTTGGCCTAGAGGTAACTGGTAAGAGCGCAACATGTGATGTGTGGGTTAGATGTCCATCACGAGTTTGAACCTTGTTGCAGACAAAAACCTGGAGAAGAGTAGAGGGACAGGCACATCATTGTCCCTCACGAGTTTATCGATTATCAAAAAAAAAAAAAAAAACTTGAANCATCCCTAAATTATATTCATACAGTCAACCTCAAGTGTGAACACTTCAATAAAGTGTGGCGCCACATATCGAGGTATATAGTAGGCCTATTTACTTTTAATAAGGGGTAATTTATTAAACAAAGTAAGAAACTGCCAGCAAAAAAGGAGATGTTAGCAGTTGATAATTATGGACGGTTACAAAAACTCAGTTACTACAGTGATTGTATTGGATTAAGGAAATCGAACACAGGATCTTGTCATATATACTAACTAGTCAGACAAGTTCCGCAAAGATCCAAATTAATACTGACATATTTTTTTCTTAATCGACATAAAACTACCCACAATCCACCATGGATGACAGTTCAAAATTGGCGTAGGCAGTGTTTGACAGCTATCGCTTCATAGCTTTAGAGAAGTGCGCTTCAAACAATGATGCACAAAATGATCCCAATGAGAAACGGCCAATTATTTTAATTGTGTTTTTAAGGATTTGGATTAATATCTGCATTATTGTATATTACATGTTGAAAACATGAAATTAGTGATATCTCAGGGCTTTGGCCTAGAGGTAACTGGTAAGAGCGCAACATGTGATGTGTGGGTTAGATGTCCATCACGAGTTTGAACCTTGTTGCAGACAAAAACCTGGAGAAGAGTAGAGGGACAGGCACATCATTGTCCCTCACGAGTTTATCGATTATCAAAAAAAAAAAAAAAAAAACTTGAAATTTGATTATTATAGGACCAAATTCATATATGTTCTACTAACTTTTAATTTTCCGTAAGTTGTGTGCTTCACTTCAAAGAAATGTGTACTTCATTTCTCGCTTAGTTCCATGATTTTTTTTCGATTTTTCCTTTTAAAAACACTGGGGCCACACCTATGGGCAGATTACAAATTAATTCTACCTTCTCATTCACAGTCATTACAACAAACAACAGGGCAATGTGCGAGCTTCTTCATAAATAATAGTCATACGAGTTGAATACAACAGCTAAGATTTTCACTCTGATGCGTTAAATCATAGACCGGGAGTATCAAATATCACTGCAAACACTAGCAAAACAGAGTCCCGTACACACAGTAGACACATACCTAGGGTTCCAAAAGCACCAAACCGAAACACATATTCTCGAAATTAACAACATACAAAATGTGCGTCTTAAAAAAGAAATATGTATACCTGCAAGAGAGGGAAGGCCAAACGAGGTTGTGATTAGCGAACCAGTCGTAGAGAACAGGGACGAGTGACTTCCACTGAACATATTTCTCGTCGATAGCATTAGCAGCCGCTTTCTTATCAGTAATACTACCTCTCATCCTGTGTTGGAGCTCCTTATCTCTTTCCTCTTTGGTTTTGGTTGAAGAACCCTTTGGCCTCCCACGCTTCTTTGGCTGAGAAGAAGGAGTTGTTTCCATGGCAGAAAATTTTTGGGGGGAAAAGTTAAAACCCTTAGAAGAAAACCCTTGGAACAGAACTTGGACCTACAAATTATAAACAACAGTAATGAATAGTGACTGTTGAAGTTAGAACTTAAAAAGGGCTTTTATAGGAAAATGAAATGAAATCAAAATGGCAGGCAGCAACAGAAATAAACCTGATAGACACTCTGCCTTTTTCTCCTCGGTCTCTAATTATGGAAAGGTAGTATTTGATTTTTGAAACACGAAATTGCTCCACCTTTTCCTCTCTTCTTCTTCTTCTCTAAAAATAAATGAGTTTGAGGATACTAATTATAATTAGTATGTCTCGGTCTCAAAATTAATAGAAATTAACTATAAGTGTCTTTTATATCCCAAAACAATAATATCGTACTAGAAAATGGAAGTAGAGACTACTAATCAATATAAAAATGTTCAAAACACGCACGTAATTGATTTAATAAATAGTTACAATTATTAATAAAGTAAGCTTTCATTAAGTTTTCAACAAGTTGGTTATATTTTTCAAGGAATCAAGAGGGTTCTTTAAAGAATTTCAATGTAAAATTTTCTTCAAACGAAATACTTTTTTTAAAATTATTGATAGAGTTTGAATCATACACCTCAACTATGAAAAGTAAAAAGTGGGGGTGTACAAAGAAAATCGATAATCCGATTCAAATCGAGAAAAAAAAACCGATTGTCGTTTAGTTTGATTTGGGTTGGTGTTGGGAAAAAAATCGACCATAATTGGTTTGATTTGGTTTTAACTAAAAAAAAAGTCAAATCAAAACCAAACTAACCCGACATTACATTTATACAATTTAAAAAAATATTTTATGCATATGAATATTTATTGTAATATAATTTATAAATATTTCTTAAACGTGTTCACAGTTTTATCTTTAAAAGTATTATTTAAAGTTTGGACTTAACATTCTTGAATGATCCAATAAATTGCATAGCACATAAAGGTAGTAAGTCAAATAAAGTTCAAATCAATACTAATGCTAATAAAGGAAATTCAATTCAACACTAGGAATGACAATAGTGTTGGATATCTAGTTTTTAGTTTTGCATTGATTTATAATGAAAATGTATAGCCTAGTTTATCTTTTTTTATGCTTAGTTGTATAATTAATAGTACTTATTAGTTGTATTTATTTTAGCACGACCTATATAGTATTTTTAGATTATGTTAATTTTTATTATGATGTATTAATTAATAATATTTTCTTTGTGCGATTTTATTATCTATGTTATTGAATATTTTAGTACAATGTTATGACCCATCTCATATTATTATTATTTTTTTTCTTGGAAAATATATTATATAGTTGTATCCTACTAGGACTAAAATAAATATTTGGAGAATAAGTTACATATTTTGTGCTATTATGACTTTATCGTGAAAAATCCCGAAAACCCGAAAAAAATCGAAAAATCCGAGAAAAATCAAGATTGAAAAACATGACTTTATTGGTTTGGTTTGGTTTATAAATTTAAAAACCCGACACCATTTGTTTGGTTTGATAATTGAAAAATCTGAACCAAACCGACCTACGTACACCCCTAGTAAAAAGCTTATCAAATGAGCTAGTCCTCGACCTCATCCAAACGAACTTACTATGTGGGGCTATACTCACTCCTTATTTTTAATCAAAAATGAAATAGACTTTGATTGTAAGTTTGTAACATAGTTTTTGGAGTGAAGGAAATGAATATGGAATTTCTTTTCGTTACGTAGTAGAAGGCTAGAACAACAACAATCCAGTATAATTTCGCTAATGAGGTCTGGGGATGGTAGTGTATACGCAGACCTTACCCCTACACAGAGACTGTTTCCGATAGACCTTATCCCACTATTCTCACTCCTTATTTTTAATCTAAAATGAAATAGACTTTCATTGTAAGTTTGTAACATAGTTTTTGGAGTGAAGGAAATGAATATGGAATTTCTTTTCGTTACGTAGTAGAAGGCTAGAACAACAACAACAACAACAATCCAGTATAATCCCACTAGTGAAGTCTGATATGGGGAGGGTAGTATGTACGCAGACCTTACCCCTATCATGGGGTAGAGAGACTGTTTCCGATAGACCCTCGACTCTCTTTTTCCAAGAACTCTTCAACCTTGCTCTTGAAGTGACTCGAACTCACAACCTCTTAGTTGGAAGTGGAGGGTGCTCACCACTAAAGCAACCCACTCTTGTCAAGGCTAGAACAATGCATTCAAATATTTCAAATGGTTTATTGCCACACATTGAGTTTTTGAAAGATTTGAAAAACTAAATATGGGAATCTTCAATAAAAAGAAATTTAAACTTTTTTCTCCAAATATAATTCAAACAAACACATTTGCGAAAACTCAAAAAAAGAAAATACTTTGCAAACGCACTTTTTCAGAACATCTTAAGAACGAAGTAATCGTTTTTTTTTTCCCTCTTACCTCCATGAAATGCATTATCTTAATTTTATAAGTAGTGAACTAAAACATTTGGAAACCTCAAAATTGGCATAAATGAGAAAACACAGTAGATCCCTTACAGGAAAAGAAAAAAAAGAAAACAGAAGTCCTGATTGTCATTCAGTTCCTGAACTCTCAGGCTACTCAAGGAGGTGACGATCCGTTCTAGGAGGCGACGATCCGTTATAAGGATTTTGTCATAAAGTTCTACAACAGTCAAAATGGCATTCATTTTGAAGCTGAATACAAAATCTCGTTTCTATCCATGTCTGTAAATCAAACATACACGCCTGACGCAAGCAGCAAGAACAATGATCCAAAACCCTGCATCAGGTTGAGAAGGGGGGAATCGATCAGTTATCCGATACAGAAAAGGAAAAATCAAATCACAATTGTGAGTTTGCGACATACCAAGAAAACAGATGCTACTGCCCCACTCGTGAGCTCTTTTGCAAGGCTGCGATTCTTCCTTGAAGAAGTAGCTTCATAGCTGTTACACATTTATAGCTTTGTTACAAAGACAAAAGGGCAAGAGAACCTGTAGAATGGAGAACCTCACTAAAGCAGCAAACCGATGCTCTTTAAACCATAACCTAGTTATGAGTAAACTCCCTGGAATTCTATATCTCATTAAAGAGGTTATTTAATGGCCACTAATAGGTTTGATTATACAACACAATCATAGGACAAAATCTGATTCATGTTTTTAAGTGCTTTCATTTTTTAAAGATGGTTAGAGGTATCTCATTAGTCTCAACCGGAAACAAGCTTTACGCAAATGTATTTTTTTCCAATGCTTAACCTGCTATGTTGTACAAGGATTTGGAGACATGAGTGTCAAGCGCTGTAACCAAGTTAAATAGGAAGACAAAGAAATGCTTATCTAAAAAATAACATGATCATCTAAGAATCTTGGGTTTTTGAGGAAAGCAACCTCATAATCAAATATTGCTAGAAGGGAAGTCCTTACACCTCTTCTAGCTTGCTCAATAGTAATGTAAAAGAACTTAAAGAAGTCTGTACCACGTTCTCACATGTCATATCTTAATTTTGAAAAGGTGCAACTTTAATCTGTATCAACTGTTGAAAAGTGATCAAAAAGGAAAGAAATAGTACTAAAGCAGAAAAGTCTATGTAATATTGTTGTATACTCCAAAATCAGACTAACATGTATCAAGTGAAGTACAAGCAGAGCTTACGATTTCCATAGGACTTCCCACACCATAGAGATATTTTCTAAAAATGAAAAGAAAGGTAAGGCCAAATGACTTTCCTGCATTTATTTTCCAGACAAGGACCAGAAAATCGAGTTTTTTTAAATTAGGTAAAAGGTGGACAGAAAACTCAACTGAGTTACAACCAGAAAATCTTGTTTTCAGTACATATATTAGTCCATTCAATCCCTTAAGAAGGACACAAACTGTTAAAATATCTTTTTGTGAAGGCACATTTCATCTACCCTCCCAACCACTTGCTACTCTGCAGCTTCCACTTCAAGGCTCCTAGTCAACCCTTCCTTTTGCTTTTCTTTTTTTTCCCCTTCTGATGGATAAGAGAATTATATTAAGAACGCACCGAGGCGGTGCCAACAAAGTGAACAGAAAACATCTAGTATACAATGAAGTATACAACCCAAAACCCCAAAAAAGAGAAAGATTGACCAAGTCTTAAGCCATTAACAATAATGCTGAGTAACAACTGCTGTGAATAGGATAAAATTGGCCTAGTGATCAATGAAAAGGGTTGACAACCATGACGTCTCAGGTCTTTATCAAAAAATAAAAAAAATAATGAGGCCTCATGTTCAAATCCCAACGGAGACAAAACACTAGGTGATTTCTTCCCCTCTGTCAAGCCTTGGTGGACAAAGATACCTGATATCTGTGCTGGTGGGAGGTAAGAGGTATCTTGTGGATTAATCGAGGTGCGCACAAGTTGATCCGAACACCACAACCATCAAAAAAATTAAGATAAACCCATACCAAAATCCCTTCCCGATAATCTCATCAAATCCATTTCATTACAATCTCATTATAATTGTCTGAGAGAACCAAGTTACCCCCTAAAGGCAAGCAACAAAGAATAGCAAGAATGAGGAATCCAGAGGTTACAAATTATTATGGAGAAAATTTTGCTCGAGTATATACAAACCTTGCTTTAGGATGATGTGGTGCACAAGATGAGTCTACATTCAAGTTGTAAAGAAGAATTTCACAACCATAACACTCCTTGAAGACTTTCGAACCGTGTAAAAGGAGGAACAAACAAAGAATGTTTCCAATGTCTAGCTACATCGAGATTGTAGGGATATCCGTGTGAATGCTAAATGTAAGTTCATGTGACTTGTAAAATTTCAAGTCATCCAGAAAGCACATCATCATCAAGTTGCTATCATCTGATCAAATATCTGAAATACCCATAATTCTCCCCCTCCAGCAATGTTGCTCAAGGAAGGATGAGCAAGATGCAACCAATGAAGGCTCCTTTTTAAAAATGTTTTCATAGAAAATAAGGTACATGTTTTACTGTTATAAGTTGCTATCAGAACTTAAGCAACTCTAATATTACCATCCCTAACTGGATGGAAGCGCCTTTGGAGGAACAAAGCCCCTTTGACGGTGGAATGTGTCACATGGTTGGTGGTCCAAGGAGCATGTCCAACTCAAGATAATCTCCAGAGATGAGGGTTAAACCTTTGCAGTAGACGTTCACTGTGTGAAAGGCAGATTGAGGATCTCAACCACCTTCTCATTCACTGCTCCTTCACCAAACAGATATGCAACTGTATTCTAAGCATTGTTGGGGTTAACTGGTATATGCCGAGGACAACCAAAGAGTTACTGCAATGCTGGTCAAGGAAGGGACTAGGAAAGGTAAAGATGAAAACTTGGAACTCACTTCCTGCAGCAGTCTGGTGGACCATTTGGAAGGAAAGGAATGCAAGAATTTTTGAAAGCAAATGTGAATCTGAAATTAGCATGAAGAACACATGTATTTCTCTACTTTTTTGGGAGTAACATGGCAATTGCCAATGATATTGAAGCCATGATAGAATCTTTGAGCTAACTACACACGAGTATGTTGCCCCCTGTACATATTTACAGCACTCACTATCTCACTTCCCCGGACACGCACTTGTTGCTGGATATCAATAATACTTATCTTAATGATCAAAAAAAGAGTTACAAATTTTACAATTTTTACCTGGGGTAGTTCATTTCTTGAATTATTTAGACAGGCTAAACAAAATAATAATAATTCAGGAATTAGAAAAAGATATCCAACAATTGAAGAATGTATGAATCAGATCGAGCACTTACATGAGGAAAGAAGCCGTTACGACAAGACCAATAGCGAGCATGAACACGGCTAGAGTTGGGTACAACGACTCAGGGACTGGGCTCGAGATAGGTTTTGCTGATTGAGCCTTCCCAAAATAAATTCCGAAAAAAAAATCAAAATCTATAACAAACTTAATGAAATGAAACCATTATAAAACCAAAAACAATGAAGTGAAGTTCATACCATTTCAAAAACCTATAATATGGAGTCAGATCTTCTCGGCCGGACTCGTCTGTAGATTACTCCGAACTCCCAAGTCTTTGTATTTCTCTCCTTGGTACTGAGAACGGAATTTATAATATAGATTTAAATGGCGTTTGAGAGCGAGCATAAACGTGATTTACAAGCAAAAATATAAGTCGTTTTTATAACTCGCAGTGACCAAATGCGCTTTATAAGTCTAATTTTTCAAACACGTTTTTATAACTCGCAGTGACCAAATGCGCTTTATAAGTCCTCGATTTATGCTGATAAACGCGATATTTATAAGACGCATTCTGACAATACGATTTATAATTTCAAACCTATTTATAAGTTAACTGAATACTTTTTATAAGTCGTTGCCTTTGAATATGATTTATAAGTCAACAATACGATTTATAAACCGATTTATAAGTTGGCTTCAATAAATGTGTTTTATAAGTAGTCGTCTCTGACTATACGCTTTACAAGTCGTATGCACCTAATGCAATTTATAAGTCGCATTTTGTTAAATTATAAGTCACATTCGACTAATGCGTTTATAGTTTTAAAGTATGCGATTTATGGCCTCTAAACACTTTACAGTTTTTTCGTATTTCAAATTTCCGCTTTTGACTTTTATATTAGTTATTTACTATGTAACAACAACAACGACCCAGTAAAATCCCACAAGTGGGTTTAGGGAGGTAGTGTGTACGCAGACCTTACCCCTACCCCGAAGGAGTAGAGAAGCTGTTTCCGAAAGGCCCTAGGCTCAAGAAGACGAAAAAGACGAGAAGAGAAGGGAAAGGACAATATATTAGTACCATCAAACAGAAACCAAAGAAATAATATTAGCATAATAAGAACTAGAAAATAGTTGAAATGCAATAACAAAACCAGAAAATAAGCTTGATGCTATGAAAACGTAAGGATATGGAGAACACAACATAAACCCCTAGCAGTCTAAGACCACCCCTATCGAACTAGCCTCACCCCTGGACTCGACTAAATCCTAACCTACAGCCCTAATGCTCGACCTCCACACCTTTTTATCAAGGGTCATGTCTTCAGAAATATGCAGCAACACCATGTCCTGTCTAATCACCTCTCCCCAACACTTCTTAGGCCGCCCTCTACCTCTTCTCGTCACCGCAAGGGCCAAACTCTCGTAGCTCCTCACCGGAGCATCAGGGTTCCTCCTCCGCACGTGCCCGAACCATCTGAGCCTCGCTTCCGGCATCTTGTCATCCATAGGAGCCACGCCCACCTTCTCCTGAATAACTTCATTCCTAATCTTATCCATCCTAGCATGCCCGCACATCCACCTCAACATCCTCATCTCTGCCACTTTCATCTTCTCAATATGAGAGTTTTTAACCGGCTAACACTCTGCCCCACACAACATGGCCGATCTAACCACAATTCTATAGAACTTACCTTTAATTAACGGTGGCACTCTCTTGTTAGACAGAACTCCTGATGCTAACCTCTATTTTATCCACCCCACCCCTATACGGAGTGTGACGTCCTCATCAATCTCTCACCCCCCTGGATAATCGACCCCATGTACTTAAAACTACTTCTCTTGGGGATGACCTGTGCTCCAAGCCTCACGTCCATGCCCACATCCCCCGACTCGGCGCTGAACTTGCATTCCAGATATTCTGGCGTATTCCTGCTTAACTTGAAACCTTTAGACTCGAGGGTGTGCCTCCAAACTTCCAGCCTGTTATTAACACCGCCTCGCGTCTCATCAACCAGAATTATGTCATCAACGAATAACATACAACATGGCACCTCCCCTTGAATGTGGCATGTCACTGCGTCCATCACCAGGGCAAATAAGAACGGGCTGAGAGCAGATCCTTGATGTAAACCTATAACAACCGAAAAATGCCCCGAGTGGCCTCCCACTGTCCTAACCCGAGTCTTAGCTTCATCATACATGTCCTTGATCACCCTAATGTAAGCTACCAGCACACCTTTTGCCTCCAGGCATCTCCAGAGAACCTCCCTAGGGACCTCGTCATATGCTTTCTCCAGGTTAATAAACACCATGTGCAGCTCCTTCTTTCCTATCCCTGTAATGTTCCACCAAACTCCTAATAAGGTGGATAGATTCCGTAGTCGATTGACCCGGCATGAACCCGAACTGGTTGCCATATATAGACACAGCCCTCCACACCCTTACTTCCACCACCATCTCCCAAACTTTCATGGTATGATTAAGTAACTTGATACCTCTATAGTTGTTACAACACTGGATATCACCTTTGTTCTTGTACAACGGTACCAACGTACCCCACCTCCACTCATCCGGCATCCTCTTCGTCCTGAAAATAACATTGAACATCCCAGTCAGCCACTCCAGGCCTGCTCTACCCACATACCTCCAAAATTCGACCGAAATTTTATCTGGCTCAGTCGCTCTGCCCCTGCTCATCTTATGTATAGCCCCCACGACTGTCACGACCCAAAACTGGATGGTCATGACTGGTAACCGGCCATACTTGCTGAGCACCAACGTACATTTTATCTAACCCTTCTTATTATCTGTAAGGTCCAACGAGGTCAACATAAATGGTAGACATGAATCACAAACAGCCAACAATGATAGATAACGACATAAACATATATAACATGGGCCGACAAGGCTGTCGCAAAGCTATATACAACAAAACCGACCGACAAGGCTATCCAAAACTATACATGAGATGACATTTGTCTATGAGCCTCTAAAGAAACATAAGTGTTGGAATATTGTCGGAACAAGGCCCCAACCTACCCATAACGTCTATAACAAAAATGCATACCAAGACCACGGCAAGTCCAGAGAAGGGGTCTCGCCAATAACGCTAAACTGAGCAGTCTACCGTGGTGGGGGAGCTTTGTATATAAGGCAGGATAACATAATTAAGAACAGTAATGTAAAGAGAGATAGAGAAAATACCACCTGTAACATTTGAGTGGACTTATGGAATCATATTATGAACATTTCGGAGTGATGTAAGGTCGGTAACCTTCGTATACGTTATTAGAGGATCTAACTCGCCATCATACATATTATAGGATTCAGGGAATACTAACAACATTTGGTACATAAAAATAAGAAAAACAACATCAACATGAATCTTTCCATAAGAAGGGAAACAATGTAAATACTGCTAGCTTATATGAGTAGAATATCTTCGTCCGTTTATGTTACGTACAATCGGAGCCATGCAAAAGAAAGAAAGGGATAGCCTCACATACCTTGTATATACTGCCCAACCTCAAGCTATGCAAAGGTCACGACTCCTTAGTCTACAATAAGAGAAATGATACTATCGTTATCTTTTAAGCGTCATAACTATTATATGTCGACTACGACCTATTTTATAATAAAACAGGCAACACCTCCCCTATTAATATGACTTCCCACAAGTTATTATAGCCAACAACAACCAACATACGCTCGTATATAATAGCCTTATACACTTTCTTATTTCAAATTCACAAGCATAATAATAACAACACAACCCAACATCAACTAAAAACTACCAATATGCCAACACTATCGTCAAACAATCAAAGAACGACAAGCTCCCGAGGCTCTATACAATGATGTACTCCACACCCGACCTCCTTTTAACAACAACCAAGCTCTACATGAGCTACCACGCCACCACCAATCTCCATACCATACGAAAGGAGCCCATAACCTATTTATACAATTACTATGACTTGAACTCACGGCTTCCAATCACCGTCCCGTGAGTTCTCAACCATTACATTCCTTAAAATAAAACTTACCTTAACTAGATGTATGAAAATATGGAGAAGTTGTATGTAGAAGGAAACTTTGAGCACTTCACTGCTTTAGGGAAAAAGGGATGAGCAAGATAGAGTTTATCCCCACGTAGTTGCTGGAGTGTAAATATATGTAACAATTCCCCCCTTTTCCAATGATAAAGTGTCTTAAACACTATGTATATAGAGGATATGTTCGGCTGAAATGTATCCCATCACCAAACTATTGCAAGAGTCTATTTCTTAGTGTAGAAGAAGTCAAAGTATTTAATATATATATATATATATATATATATATATATATATATATATATAT
>AWOL01S0043798.1:39151-55004 GCA_000715115.1 Nicotiana otophora
ATTTGTCCTACCAACTCCACTACTTTCTAATTGAGTAAAATATCATCACCTGTCACGTAGCACTAGGAAGTCTCTTAAACAGATTACTATAACTACTTTGATAAAATACTTTATTCCAAAAAAGACTAATACTTATCTAGTAAAATAAGTAGCTAATGTTATTTACAAACTTATCTATTAATTGATAATTATTATACTTGGTAACAAAATAAATATGTTAATATTTTATAAAGGTTAGGACATTGATTAAAAAAATATATCATATCAAATTCTAATTTTTTCCAACATAATATCAAAATACAAATTTTTCTGCTATAAGTTCTTAAAACGATAAAAAAATAACTTTCTCGCTTTATGAGAAAATAATTTCTATTTTTCTAATAAAGAAAATTCTTATTTATAAACTTCCGCATATCATGTACTTAATTTAGCACACATCCCAAAAGTAAAAATAACAATAACTACATAAAAGCAAACTTATCAAATCTTTACTAAAACATTGTCAAAATTACGGGGTCTTTGTTAACACTGTCAAAAATCCCCAATAACCACATGAGTAACCTTAATCCCTTCAAGTTTATATGGATTTACTACGACGTATCCTAACGCCCATGTGCGATATGTTACATCCTTCCTCCCTCAGGAACATTCGTCCTCGAATGTAAGAGTTTATGGGGAGTCTAGCTCATATAAAATGGACACTAGCCAAACCTGTAAGCAGTTAAACACGACCTGCAGCCTTACAAGGCTATACAAAGAATTATAGATATGTACATTAGCTGTGTATCACCAATTGGTATTAAGGAAGTGTGTTCTCAGGCTATTGTTTACCTCATAGAGCCGTTTCCGTTGCATTTTACGTTCTCCCGGTATCCTCGTTATCTAAGGATAAACAGAAAATGCTTTAGGATACACGTACGAGGTGAAAAGTATATGTAAGGATCATCTATTAAGAACCTTTAATCTGGAACAGGCAAGGGTATCTAGACTTCATCTCTTCCTCTGCTTCCCATGTCATTTCTTCCTTATTCTTGTTCCTCCACAATACTTTGACGGGGGCTACATCCTTTGTTCTCAGCTTGCGGACTTGTCGATCTAATATAGCCACTGGCACTTCTTCATATGATAGTTCTTCCGTAACTTGTGCATTTTTGATAGGGACGACCCGAGAAAGGTTTCCAATACATTTCCTCAATATAGATACATGGAATACCGGGTGGACAAATTCCAATTCGGATGGTAATTCTAACTCATAAGCAACCTGTCCAATTCGTCGAAGACTTTTGTAGGGCCCGATATACCGCGGACTCAGCTTACCTTTCTTTCCAAAAGGCATAACACTTTTCATCGGTGAGATCCTCAGCAAAACCCAATCACTAACCTCAAACTCAAGATCACGACGTCGGACATCAGAATAAGACTTTTGCCTGCTTTGTGCCATCCTCATTCGCTCTTGTATCACTTTCACTTTCTCAATGACTTGGTGAATCAAATCTGGCCCATATAATTCTATTTCATCGACTTCAAACCATCCAACTGGTGATGTACATCTCCTCCCGTACAGTGCCTCGTACGAGGCCATTTTAATACTAGAATGGTAGCTATTATTGTAGGCGAATTCTATGAGTAGCAGATGGTCATCTCAATTCCCTTTGAAATCTAGAATACATGCTCGTAGCATATCTTCAAGTGTCTGAATGGTACGTTCAGCATGTCCATCAGTCTGCGGATGGAATGCATTGCTGAGATTCACTTGTGTGCCTAAACCCTTCTGAAAAGACCTCCAAAAGTTAGTTGTAAATTGAGCTCCTCGGTCTTATATAATAGATACCGGCACACTATGAAACCTAGCAATCTCCTTGATATACAACTTCACATTATTTTCAGCCTTGTATTATCGTAACTGGCAGAAAATGGGCAGATTTTATAAGTCGATCAACTATCACCCAGATGGAGTCAAACTTATTTCAAGAGCAAGGTAATCCAATAATGAAGTCCATATTTATCACCTCCCATTTCTAGGTCGGAATCTCTATATTTTGAATCAATCCACTAGGTTTCTGATGCTCGATCTTTACTTGTTGACAATTAGGACACTGGGCTACAAATTCTGCAATAGACTTCTTTATGTTATCCCACAAATACTGCTCTTTAACTTCATGATACATCTTTGTCGAACCGGGATGGATAGAATATCGGGACTGATGAATCTCAATCATAATCTTCTCTCGCAACCCTGCCATATTAGGCACACATAATCGGGTCTGGTATCTTAATTCCCCATCTCCTCCAATCTGGAAAATCGTAATCTTACGATAAATGCCCTCTCTCAATCGTACTAAGGTAGGATCTTCATAATGGCGTGCTTTTAACTTGGCTACCAAAGATGATTCCGATGTATTCTGTACCGTAACACCTCCGTCATCAGAGTCTAATAATTGGATTCTCATATTGGCCAGCTAATGAAGCTCTTTAGTCAACCCATGTCTACCTGCCTCAATGTGTACTAAGATTCCCATTGACTTATGACTGAGAGCGTCTGCCACAATATTGGCTTTACCGGGGTGGTACAATATCTCGACATAGTAGTCTTTCAGTAATTCAAGCCACCTAAGCTGTCTCAAATTCAACTCCTTCTGCTTAATGTATTGTAAACTCTTGTGATTTGTGTAGATTTCAACATGGACACCATATAAGTAGTGTCGCCATATTTTCAAAGCATATATTACTGCAGCCAATTCTAAATCATGAGTCAGGTAATTCTTTTCATGTTTCTTCAGTTGTCTCGATGCATAAGCAACCGCCTTCCCACGTTGTATCAATACGCACCCCAAACCTATACCTGAGGCATCACAATATACCACATAACCTGCTATTCCTTATGGGAGAGTGAGCACTGGCGCGGATGTCAATCGATTCTTTAGCTCCTAAAAACTACGTTCACAAGAGTCAGACCACTGGAACTTTGTAACTTTCTGTGTTCACTTAGTCAATGGTACTGATATAGAGGAAAACCTTTCTACAAATCGCCTATAATATCCTGCTAGCCCCAGGAAGCTGCGAACTTCTGACGGTGTTGTAGGTCTCAGCCAATTCTTCACTGCATCGATCTTCTAAGTGTCGACACTCGACACTAATACCCTCGTCAGATATCACATGGCCAAGGAATACTACTGAGTTCAGTCAGAATTCATATTTGGAGATCTTAGCATATAAATTACGATCCTGAAGGGTCTGTAATACTATCCGCAAGTGGCCTGCATGTTCCGCCTCTGAACGAGAATACACCAGAATACCATCAATGAATACGATCACGAACACGTCAAGATAGGGTCTGAATACACTATTCATGAGATCCATAAAAGTTGCCGGGCATTTGTCAGCCCGAACGACATCACCAAGAACTCAAAGTGCCCATATCTTGTTCGGAAGGCTGTTCCCTCACCTGATGATACCTTGAACGTAAGTCAATCTTGGAGAAATACTTAGCACCCTGGAGTTGGTCAAACATGTCGTCAATCCTTGGAAGTGTATACTTGTTCTTTATAGTAACCTTATTCAACTGTCGATAATCGATACACATCCTTAACGACCTATCCTTCTTCCACTCAAACAAGACCGGCGCACCCCCAAGGTGAAGTGCTAGGCCTAATGAAGCCCTTATCCAGCAAGTCCTTCAACTGTGCCTTCTACTCTTGCAACTCAGTTGGGGCCATCCTGTACGTAGGGATAGAGATCGACTGAGTGTCAGGTAATACATTAATGTTAAACTTAATCTCCCTTTCAGGAGGAAGGCCTGGGAGTTCATCTGTGAAAACGTCTGGAAATTCATTAACCATGGGGATTGATTGTAGAGTAGGCGGCTTTGCCTCCACATCTCTAACACGAACGAGATGATAAATGTAACATTTTGAGATCATCCTCTTTTCCTTTAGATAGGAAATAAACCTACCTTTCAGTGTAGCAATGTTCCCCTTCCATTTAATAACGGGTTCACCGGGAAACTGAAACCTAACCATCTTTGTACGATAATCAACGTTTGCATAACATGATGCCAACCAGTCCATTCCCATTATCACATCAAAATCAACCATTTCTAATTCAAATAGGTTCGCTGAGGTTTGACGACTACAAATTATCACTGTACAACCTTTATATATCCTTCTAGCAATCACAGAATCTTTTATCGGAGTGGATACCGCAAGTGGTTAACTTATCAATTCAGGTTCAATGCCAAACTTATTAGCCACAAATGGTGTAACATATGATAATGTATAACGGATCAATCAGCGCATATACGTCATAAGAAAACACAGACAATATACATGTGACAACATCAAGAGATGACTAGAGATCCTGTCGACCTGCTAGAGCATACATTCAATTTTGTGTACCGCTCGAACTCAGCATTGCACCTCTACCTCTACCACGACCTGTCGACTGCTGAAAATCCCATGTTGGAGGTCGAACTGATGAGGAAGAACCAGAGATAGATCCAGTTGGTTGCACCATACCACCACCTCTTTTGTTATTACAATCCAACATTATATGGCCAGGCTGTCTGCAAGAATATCACGCATCGGAACCTCGATGGCATAGTCCAAAGTGGGCCTTGCCACACTAATCACAACGGGGTGTTTGGGGTTTCGTCTGACTAATATCCCTATGTTCTTGAGAGCCTGATGCCCGAGAACTCTGACCTGGACCAGAATAGCTAGATCGATCGTATCGAGGCCTCTAAAACTGTGTAGAAAAACTAGCTACGGGTGGTGCTGAACGCCTCGAAGATCGGGGCCTAAAGTCACCAGAATACCTTGCGGACCTCGCTCTCTTATGTTGCCCCCTATCTTGCTCCCTATATGCCCTCTGCTGGAATTTGCAATCCTACAGTGTCTGGGCATAATCCTGAATACGGGAAATATCCATGCCCTCCACCAAGGAAGCTGTCGTGCACTCATTTATCAGATGTTGTCTCAACCCGTTCACGAACAGGTGCACCCTATCGCCCATCTCGGCCACCATATAGAGAGCATACCTTGCTAAGGAATCAAATTACATACTATACTCTCGCACACTCATATTACCTTGCCGAAGTTTCAAGAACTTATTAGCTCTAGCTCGTCATATCTCAAATGGCAAGTAGTGACGAAGAAAGGCCTCAGAAAAAGTCCTTCCACACAGCTGGAGGAGCATTTGGACCCCTGGATCGCTCCCAACTTTCATACCAGAAAACGGCTAAATCCCGTAATCGATAAGAAGCCAACTCTACTGCCTCAATATCACTAGTTTGCATAACCTGTAGTGTACGATGAACCTGATCAATAAAAGTCTACGGGTCCTCCTTGGGGTCTGATCCGGTAAATACTTGAGGGTCTAGATTAATAAAATCATGAACTCTCGCACTAACGGGTCTGTTAGCAGCACCGGTATTCCGCAACTGAGCCCGAGCAACTACTAATTTAGTCAACAACTGCACCGCACTATTACGACCCAAACTGATGGACCGCGACGGGCACCCGGTGCCTTACTCAACCGAGTACCAACGTTACATATTCTTCTTATCGTACTATCATTGGAAAATGGGCCAAATGGGCCGTCATGGGCTAACCAGAATAAACATAAGGGAATACTCAATATAAGATGACCCAATCTGATATAAAGACTTATACACGTGCATACGGGCCTATAAGGCCAAAGTAATCGCTCGTACACTGAACATAGGTCGATAAGGCCATACAATCTTTCATATACATGACATCTGTCTACAAGCGTCTAAGAGTACATAAATATCATAAAGGTCGGGATAGAGCCCCGCCATCCCAATCAACATATGTCCTAATCATACTGACCAAATAGCAACTCCGGAGCAAAATGGAGCGCACCAACACATCCTGTCTAATGGGACCTGCGAGCATGAAATGCAGCATCCCCCCGGCAAAGGAACATCAGTACAAATAATGTACCGAGTATGTAAGGAATGAAAATCAATAAACAATAGACACGAGAGAAACATAGAGTAAAAGACTCGACATGTATGTTTAAATAACTCTGTGAATCATTAATATTTATAATGTAATGCATATGCATATAAATGTCATACTAAGCTTAGGTATATGCGTTCATAAAATCATCAAGCCTCTGAGGGCATCCCATCATATCATCTCGGCCACTGTGGGCAAATCATTAACGTATACCAGCTGATCAGGTGGCGGTGCGTATATAACGCCATAACTTTTTCCCATATCCCATATATATATAATATACACGTATATAACTCCATCTGGTCATGGGTCAATATACATGTATAAATGCATGAAATGCATAAGAAATACATTAATAAGATTTCTCGGAATGTCATAAAATCAATATGCCTTTCGGATAAATTTTATCAAATACGTATTTTTCTGAGACTCATGAACAGAAGATATAATAATAATTCACATTGGGAATCAAGAATATAGACACCCCTAGTACTTCTATGAATAGAGTCATTTATGAAAGTTATGCGTTTACTCATTTCGTTTGTATCGTATGGATCATTCCAAAAGGAAAGAAAGGATAGCCTTAACATACCTGAACCGATTCTCTTGACAATCCCTCTAACACACATCAATTGCGATAACATGTAACGGCGGAGCAAAGTAGGGGAAAATCCGTATGATATTCTTTGAGAAAGATTGCACCGTACTCTCTTAGAATCGCAAATCTCATGCTTCGAAGTTTTAAGTGAATTGATTAAGCTCCATCGTAACTTTGAAAATCTTATCATCCCTCTTTAAAATTTATGAACAATGTTACTAATTAAGAATGGGATGTTGTTCTTTACAAGAATGGAAAATGAATATAGCCGTACCCTTTTTTGGCTTGAATTCTTGAATTCTTCCTTGAATTCTTGGTGAAGCTAAATGTCACGTTTATGAGGATGCTAATATGCAAATTATTGTTTTGAATTTGCTTAAGTGAATTAGAGAGGTTAAAGAGATATCCACGCCTCTTTAAGTGAATTAGAGAATGGATTTTAATGTCTTGGTGGTGTGGGCCCCACCTTTCAAGACTTTTGTCACATAATATATATAAATGTGCCACCTTTCAAAGTGACTTAAGAGTCATCAAATAGAACATATATTGCTGCCACGTTAAAGTTCCTCAAATTTTATCCAAAGACTTTTCAAATGAATTCTTTTGGTTGGTAGGCCCCACTTATAACTTTAATGCTGTCACGCCCCAAAATTGGGGAGCGCGACCGGCGCTCAACCGAGTAAACCCGACTTATGGCGTACTTTTACGTACGAAAACATGGGGTGTAACATCCGCATATCTTGGTCTGTAGTGGCAGACGAAGGCACTGAAGGTGCTAGATCTATCCTAATCTCGTCTCGAGGGGGCAGAGTTGATGAGGTCTGAGATGGCATCTTACCCTGAGCCTTATTCTGGCCCACTCTAGCAAGAGGAAACTGATTGGTACCCTCTCCTGTAGCTGTATCAATCCGTATACGATCCGTCTGCTTTCCAGTCGAAGGCATCGCTGAAAGAAAACAAGGTGAATATTATAGATGAACACTTACGACTCTGATCTAACGCATTATCTAGATTCAGAAGGAAGGTAACAACCCTAAATGTCATGAGCCTCCTGATTATAAATGTGGCGCGCTACACATCCATAATCAACCCTCTACTAGACACGACTCATAGACAACCCCTAGGACAGACTTACTCTGATACCAAGTTTGTCACGACCCCAAACTGGAGGGTCATGACTGGTAACCGACCATACTTGCCAAACACCGACGTACATTTTATCTAACCTTATGAACCTCTAAAGAAACATAAGTGCTAGAATATTGTCGGAACAAGGCCCCGACCTACCCAGAACGTCTATAACAAAAATGCATACCAAGACCACGACAAGTCCAGAGAAGGGGCCTCGCCAATAACGCTGAACTGAGTAGTCTACCGTGGTGGGGGAGCTTCGTATGTAAGGCAGGATAACATAATTAAGAACAGTAATGTAAAGAGAGATAAAGAAAATACCACCTGTAACATTTGAGTTCCTCTGAGGGAGACTGACATGAAATGCATGATTTATCAAAACATGCTCTGATACCAAGTTTGTCACGCCCCGAACTCGAGGAGCGCGACCGGTGCTCAACCGAGTGAACCCAGTCGAGCAAGCCTACGCTACATCAACCTCTCATAATAACTCATGCATGATTTATCAAAACATAATTAGATCATGACTTTCATATTGAATACATTTGGCTCAATGGCCCATAAAGTGTTTTTGTTTTTTCCTTTTCACTCGTGATAGGTACATAGCTTCATAAATATCTGTGAACATAAATACATGACGAAACTCAAAACTTAAGTACATGACCCACAATGTACATGGAGCTTCTGTGACAATAGATACCTAAGTACATAATACCAACTAGACTCGAATGCCCACTGGAATTGTAGCGGGCTCACCATAATCTGATGCACAGAAGATCCCTACCAAAGATCCATATCATCCCGTAGAAGTATACCTGCATCCATTAAAAGATGTAGCGCCCCCGACAAAAGGGACGTTAGTACTGTCGAATAGTACTAGTATGTATAACTAAACACCCTCTCAATAGAACAATTAATATTACAAGGAGGAATAATCACAAAATCAATGAAAGTCTCGATCAATACCAAAACATCAAGTGTCACGTAAATTCCCATAATTTCTGATTAGTGATTCTTAGCACCAATATACCATTGTTCACAATATCATTATTCACAATACCAATACCACCGTCCTCTCAGCACAAAGTCTGATCACGACCCGATCGATTAGGCTGTCTTATTCGAGACATCAAACCCTTTGTTTTTATATCAATCATAGCATTTCATATTTCTTTCATTGAAGTACATCAAAAGACTACAAAACATCGCGTAGGTTGAAATATCAAGCCTTATTATACTTGCATCATGCTAAACTTCTTTTAGGGTCAACCGAGCCATATGATCTATACGCGGAACACATAATATAAAGTAATTGAAACAACATGTACAAACAAGGCCAATGAAAATGGCTCATAATGTATGCGTCGATAATGCGTCTTACTTGACCGTCCATATCCCTCTCTTATCTTACCCCTATGCATTTCATAGACCGTTCATAGGATTCACATATACCATACGATATACCTATGTGTTTCATAGACCGTTCACAGTGTTTACTTACACAATACACCTGTGCGTTTCATAGACCGTTCACAGTGTTTACTTACACAATACACCTGTGCATTTCATAGACCATTCACAGTTTTTACTTAAACAATACACTTGTACATTTCATAGATCGTTCACAGTGTTTACTTACACAATACACCTGTGCGTTTCATAGACCGTTCACAGGATTTCATAACACAATATACCTATGCATTTCATATACCGTCCACAGGATTTCATAACACAATATACCTATGCGTTTCATAGGCCGTCCACAGGATTTCATAACACAATACACCTATGCGTTTCATAGACCGTCCACAGGATTTCATAACACAATATACCTATGTGTTTCATAGACCGTCCACAGGATTTCATAACACAATACACCTATGTATTTCATATACCGTCCATAGGATTTCATAACACAATATACCTATGCATTTCATAGACCGTCCATAGGGTTCATAACACATCATTATGCATATAACCATGTATAAACTCAAAGCGACATGACTAACATTACATTAAGGTCGTAAGTTCCCAGATCATTGGAACACTTCATGTTCATGCTCATTATGGAGGAACATAGCACATTACATTAGCACATACATGGTGAATCAATAAGTCAATTTTAATGGAACATAAGCCCAATTTCTTTTCTTAAGGTTCATCATCATTTAGCATAGGACATCTCCCTTCCATCTTGTTATTCACTCACTTGACATCTTAAGGTCATTAGCTAAGTTCATAATTCTTGAGGACTTAATATCAAAGTCATTTATATATATTATTTCAGAAGTATACAACTATAGTTGAAATCATTGGGACATACAACACCTCATCATTCTCATTTAGGCGAACAACTACATTTCATGTTCATACTATCACTTCATTAATACTTTCAATTACTTACAACATCATTATTTTATTGGCTCCCTTTTTGCCATGCATGTTATTCACCATTCATGGTACGGTGGCCGTATCTTACAAATTTACAGGTTAATCCATTAGATTTATTAAGAGATTGAAAAGATAACCATATACTTAGAGTGATTTTTTTGATTATATACATCTAAGAAAAATAAAGCTGAAAATATATTGACATAATATAAAATTATAAATAAATAGGGGTAATGAACAAAAACATAATTTATAAAAACATTAACTTACATTTTTACAAGAGAGAGATTTCCCTTTCGGTGAACCCGAAAGAGTTTTACTGGACTTAAAATTAAACACTTGCACACTGGAACATAGGATTTATTTATCTTACAGGCTTGACATAGGTATTACTATCGCATACATAAGAAAAACTATTTTATAGAATATGGATTTTGGATGGAGGATAGTTGAAGAGGGTAATGGAAGATGGAGTGTTTTTTTGTTGATTTCTGTTTTCGTTGTTTTTTGTTCTTCAGTATTCTTCTTCTTATATGGCCAAGCTTATGAGCGAATTTGAAAGCGGATTTCAACAGTTCTTCCCAAACCTTTCCTTTTTAGCCTTGTCGGGTACTTCATTGGGACCCATCGTCACATGGCTTGAACAGAAATGATTCCTCTTTATTTGTCAGTTTGTAATTATTTTTTCCACTTGTAGATTCCAAAGTTTGTTGCCAGTCTTTTTCATTACTACTTTCTTCTTTTTCACACGTCTCAATACTACTTTATGTCTATTTCTTCTTTTGCTGGTTGCATCATTGTACCTTCTGTGCCATAGTCCATCTTTTCTTCTTTTGTCTTCTAGTCTTGTTCTTGGATTTCTTACTTCTATGTGTCTAGATTGTGTAGAGTTATTGAGTCTAAACTCATTCCTGAATCATCACTGCCCAGCTCCATTGTTTGTATAAATAAACCATTTCTTTTTGCAAAGTGAACACTGTCCATATGACGGTGATATGAAATTCCTTCCCTTGTACTTGTGATGTCTTTCCTCGTGCCTTTCCATTCCAGTTATCCAATATTTCCTCCCAATTACACTTGCATATGTAATAGTAATCTGATCCTCTCATAATTTTGATGAAGTGTACTGCCCTGAACTGTCTGAGTACACTATTTTTGCACTCATTTTTGTGTGATCTCCTTATGTAATTTGTTGAGACCTTTGCATGAATTCCATCCTGGTTTGTCCTACTAGTATGATGTATTGAGATATCAGCCCACTTTGAGTCCAATGTATTCGAAATGTATTGCAAAAAAGGCCACGACAACCACCCTGTCCAGCAGTGTTCAGGTACATTATTTTTGCATCCAATTTCGTGTGCAGTCCCTATGATTCTTGTTGAGACCTTTGTATGATTTAGCTTATGGGTTGTTAATTTTGAGTGCTGCACTGAGATTTTGTTCCTCAATACATCCATTTTTCCCAGAAAGCTTCTCCAAATCCAGTACTTTGAGTGGCCATCCATGTAGTAAAGCTGGGCACTCGATCTGCCCTTTGCTATCCTTATTGCTATGCTTGTGCTTATCCATGATTCCCCTTAATGAAATGAGTACAAAGTACTAATACCACCATTTGAAGGTTTGTCAATAAATAAGGCATAGCCACGGTAACGTTCCCTACAAAAAAGAACCCATGGTTAGTATAAAAGATTATCATGTTCTCCTCCCTAAGGATTTGACCATGATAGCTGTGTGCAGTGCTCTCCTGGTAGTTTTCTCCTTCCCCTTTCTCTCCTACTTTTTTGTAATCTCTCATAATTCTTTCCTTACTCATGCACTCCTTGCTCCACCTTATCTCATGTTCACTCTTATACTTAAATATGGGCATTGCATCTTATCACTATTAATAATTCTCCTTCCTTGAACCTCCAGTTGTGCAATAATCTCCATTATCTAATGCATAATTTGCTAAGTAATCTGCCAATTTATTGCCTTCTCGCATGATGTGTGATATCATACAGTTATATCTCATATATTCTATAATCTCCTGTACATATACATCTACATTCCAAAGTGAATCCCATGTGCCATCGACCATATTCTTCATCAATAAAGAATCGTTTTGTATGAGAATATTTGTGTAAACATACTGCACACAAAATGTTACTGCCTCCAGGATTGCAATAGCTTCAGCCTCAACATTTGTAACCTCCTGTATCTCCTTTCCCCTTGCATATCTCACATCACCCTCACTATCTCTTATTACAAAACCAATCGAACTCCTACCTGGATTACCCAATGAGGCCCCATCTGTGTTTACCTTTATTCAGTCCTGTTCAGGAAGTTCCCACAAGACCTTTGTTACCTTCAACATTGGCGTATAATGTTCTAAAAGATGCAACAGATCAGGCCATTTATGTAGGACATTTTGTAAGCTTGGCTTTCTAGTTTTGACTAGAGCTTGTAATGTAGTTGATATCTGATATATCACCCTTACTAATAGTAATAAGCTCCCCATGTTTATAACAATTTCTTCTCTTCCACAACTCCCACAAAATGATCGAAGGCAATGCTTGAAAAGCAGGTTTTAGTCGAGGGATAACTTGCACTGTCCAGTATTTGACTATTGCCTGTTGCAATGACAAACCAGCTATGGAGATTCTAGCCTTTGCAATGAAATAGTACCTCACTGTACGTGCTGTAAATGAAAACACATGCGACAAAGTTTCTTCATCTGGCTCTCGACAACACCAACACCTTGATGGCATAAAATATCCCAACCTCCTAAAGAAATCATCTAATGGTATCCTGCCCTTCCAGATCTTCCACATGAAAAAATTAATATTGAAAGGTAATCCCTTGACCCAAATATTTGTAAACACAACATTAGGATCCTTCCTCCTTTGTAAATAATCCCATGCTGATTTTACAGTAAAGTTGCCTCTTGGTTCCATCATCCAGAATGGCTTATCCTATTCATCAGTAAGTACTGGAGGCTTGATGTTATCAATGATATGAGCTTCTAAGTCCTGAGACAGAATCTGCTTCAATCTGACTTCATTCCAAGCACCCTCCACGACTACATCATATACATTATGGATTGACTCATCACAATAAAAATCTGGAGGAGTTGTAAAATACAAAGCACCCAACCCTGTCCAATTGTCAAACCAAAATAATGATGAGCCCATTCTTGTTTGCCATATGATTTGGTGCTCAATTGCATCCCTACATTCAAGTATTTTCCTCCAAGTATGAGATCCATTTATGCATGACACGACCATTGCATTTATCTTTTTACAATATTTTTGGCTCATGAATGAACTCCAAAGTGTTGGTTTAGTTCTAAAGTTCCACCATAGCTTGCAAAATAGGTCCCTTAACACATCATGTAATGATCGAAATCCTGCACCTCCTTCCTCTTTAGGTAAACACAAAGTGTCCCAAAATGCCCAATGCCTTGCCTTTTCTCCTACAGAATTGCTACAGAAGAATTGAGCAAATATTTTATGGATTTTATTGATAACAAATGGTGGTAGATTCACTGCTGAAAATAGATGAATAGGCATGCCTTGGAGTACATGAGTAATTAACACTGCCCGACCTCCAATTGATAATAATTTTCCTTTCCACGATTGCAGCTTATCCAGCACCTTCTTCATTAAATCCAGATAGTATTTCATTTTCCTCCTTGCATAGATAAGGTACACCCTAGGTAAGTGAATGGGAAATCCTGCCTGCAAATACCAGTTATCCTCTGCACTTTGTTTACTACCTCTATATTGGTCAAGTGATGCATGTAGACTATAGACTTTGCTTTATTAATGTAACGACCCGACCGGTCATTTTGAGTATTACAACCTTGTTTCCCCATTTACTGCTCAAATTGGGCTTTACAGTTGTTATGTGACTTGCCGGGGCAATTGGTTCGGGTCCGGTGAGGTTTTGGAATGAATTGGAACATTTAGTTCCAAGGTTTAAAGCTTAAGTTAAAATAGTGACCAGATGTCGACTTATGTGTAAACGACCTCGGAATTTAATTATGATGATTCCAATAACTCCGTATGGTGATTTTAGACTTAGGAGCATGTCCGAAAAATTATTTGGAGGTCCGTAGTGGAATTAGGCTTGAAATACCGAAAGTTGAATTTTTGGGAAGTTTGACCGGGGGGTTGACTTTTTGATATCGAGGTCGAAATCCGATTCTGGAAATCAGAATAGCTTCGTTATGTCATTTATGACTTGTGTGCAAAATTTGAAGTCATTCCGGATTGATTTGATGTATTTCGGCACAAGATATAGAATTTGAAAGTTCAAAGTTCATTAGGCTTGAATTGAGGTGCGATTCGTAGTTTTAGCATTGTTTGATATGATTCGAGGCTTCGATTAAGTTCGTATGATATTTTAGGACTTGTTGGTATAATTGGTTGAGGTCCCGAGGGGGCTCAGATGAGTTTCGGGGTGGTTTCGGACCATTTCTAGGCCATTTTTAGTTGCTGGTTTCTACCTATAGAGGTGTGTATCGCGATCGCGAACATTGGGTCATGTTCGCGAAGAGCAAACAGCAGTTTGGAACCTTGTGAATCGCGATCGCGCAGCTATTTTGCGATCGCGTAGAACAAAATCTCTGCTGCACTGACCCGACTTTAGAAGCTTATATCTCGCAATCTATAAGGAATTTGGAGATGATCCAAAAATGGAAGTTGTAGCCAAGCTGTCTAGTTTTCAGAAATGTAAACCAATTGTCATTTGGAGCTGTGTACAAAAGGTTATGGTGGATAAACTATAGGCTATCTGGGAAGAATTTTGAAATCTCTGTTGCACAGGGCTGACTTTGGAAGCTTATATATAACAATCTATAAGGAATTGGGAGATGAGCAACAAATGAAAGTTATATCCCTTGGTGTCGAGTTTTCAGAAAGTTAAACCATTTGCAATTTGAAGTTTTTTATGAAAAGTTATGACCATTATACTATAGGCTGTCTAGAAGAGTTGGGGAGTTTGTTCTTCGCGATCGCGAAGAGTAAATACCTGGACAAAAGATATATTTCGAGGTTTCGGCTATTTTAACACATTTGGAGCTATGGAGCTCGAATTGAAGCGATGTTTGAGGATATTTTCACCATATGGATTGGGGTAAGTGATTCTAACTCGGTTTTGGTTAAATTACACGAATTTATTATTGTTTTTATCAACAAATTAGTGTTTTGGGTTGAAAATAGTAGAAAAATTTATAGACTTTAATTGAGGATTTGAAGGCCGAGTTGTGGTCGGATTTGAGTAATTTTAGTATGGTTGGACTCATGATTGAATGGGGGTTCGGATTTTATGATTTTATCGGATTCCGAGATGTGGGCCCCACGGGTGATTTTTGGGGCGTAATTTCGGAATTTTGGAAAATATTAATATTTTGATATGGAATTAATTCCTATAATTTTTTTGTGCTGAATCAAATTAATTGTGACTAGATTCGAGCCGTTTGGAAGTTGATACGCGCAGAATGGAATTTCTGGAGCATTGCTTAGCTTGCTCGACATTAGATTTGGCTTGTTCGAGGTAAGTAACTCTTCTAATCTTGGAGCTGAGGGTATAAACCCTGAATATATGTATTATGTGAATTGTTGGGAGGTGACGCACATGCTAGGTGACGGGCGTGTGGGCGTGCACTATAGAAATTGTGACATAATTGTTTCTTTGGCATTTTGTTGTTAAATGATCTTAGCATTTTCCATGCGGTTTTATGAGTTAAAGAAATTTGAGCTGAAAAGCATAT
>AWOL01S0043798.1:55214-84307 GCA_000715115.1 Nicotiana otophora
GCTTGTTCGAGGTAAGTAACTCTTCTAATCTTGGAGCTGAGGGTATAAACCCTGAATATATGTATTATGTGAATTGTTGGGAGGTGACGCACATGCTTGGTGACGGGCGTGTGGGCGTGCACTATAGAAATTATGACATAATTGTTTATGTGGAATTTTGTAGTTAAATAATCTTGGCATTTTTCATGCAGTTTTATGTGTTAAAGAAATTGAGCTGAAAAGCATATTAAAAATTATGTTGAGGTTATGTGCCAGTATTATTGGGACCCACAGAGGTCATATTGCTGTGAATTATTTGTTTTAAATTGAAAATTATACTCAGTCATATTCGTGTCATTACATATCATATCTCAGTCTCTGTTATTATTTATTGATACATCATATCATCATTTTTGGGCTATTTTCATGACATTGTGAGCCCATGAGAGAGAGAGAGACTGGAGAGATTGATGACTGAATGAGGCCGAGGGCCTGATTGTGAGGATTATTATGTGGATCGGGGTTGCCCGCCCACAGCAGGCCATGTTGGCTTTATATATATTATACTATTGCACGTGAGTTGGCCGTGCGGATCCAGATATTATTATAACACGTGAGTTGTCCGTGCAGCATGTGAGTTGTCCGTGCGGATCCAGATATGATATTATAGCACGTGAGTTGTCCGTGCTTATAGCGCTTGGGCTGTAGGATACCCTCATGAGTCTGTACACACCTCCAGTGAGCGCAGTCGACTATAAACAAGGATCGGGCTGCACCCTGCAGCAGGTATTGTATAACGCTGAGTGATTGAGTGTGCTGAGCATAGTGAGAGAGAATGCGAGACAGTAAGATTGAGTACTCTGAGAGTGTGAGTACATGAGTACAATATCTGAGATACATTGCATTGACATGCACACATGACATATATACATAGAGATGTGTTTTTCTCATGTTCTACGGTATCACTTAATTCATGATTTCTCACACATGTTGACGGATGGGCATAGTGATGTATTTGTTTTACACGGGTTATCTGGAAAGAAAATGAAACATATCATTTATTATTGAAAGGATTTTGGAAAAATTATTGCTTTCAAACTTATTCATATTTTTGGAAATTTCGGTAAACGATTTGGATTTTTCACTGATGTACTTGAAAGGAAGAACTATTATTTTTGAAATCATGATTTGGCTGAGCATTTTATTTCTGAGTTACTTCTGGTATTATTTACTTTATGTTGTTATGGACTATTGTGGACTAGTGGTTTTGGACCCGACCTTGGTAGAAGCTCGTCACTACCTTCAACCTAAGGCTAGGTTTGTTACTTACTCAGTACATGTGGTCGGTTGTACTGATACTATACTTCTGCACATTGCGTGCAGATGTTGGCTGTTGTTGTTGATGTGCTCGATGGTTGTGGGATTTGAAGATGTACTAGCGTTCCTGTTGTAGCTGCCTCTTGTTCATGGTGGCCTTAAATTTATAAAAGCTCTGTTTATGTATTATTCAAACAGACTATGTAATTATTTCATTTCTGCTTTGTATACTCTATTCTTAGAAGCTCATGATTTGTACTACCAGTTCTTGGGGAATGTATAAGGTTAAGATAATTATTTACTTAAATTGCTTTAATAATTGTTATTGGAATTGGAAAATTGAAAGTTGGCTTACCTAACGGGTTGGGTTAAGTGCCGTCACGACTAGTTGGATTTTGGGTCGTTACAATTAATAAGCTGTCCAGAAGCAGATTTATAAGCCATCAACACCTCCATAATCAAGCGTAGGGAAGTTGCATCATAAGAAGAAAAGATGATAGTATAATCTGCATAAGCAAGATGATTAATCTTGAGGCTCCATTTTGGCAATACAAACCCACAGAAATATAGATTCTGATGTAGAGCACTAAGACCCCTCGACAAAGCTTCAGCAGACAGAATAAACAGAGTTGGTGATAAGGGATCACCTTGCTTGACTCCCCTCCTAAACAGAATACCAATTATTGGAAACAATGCCAAACACTATTCCAATAAATCTTTCAGAAAAACCCATCTTCCTCAGCACTTTAGACAAGAACAACCAAGAAAACCTATCATAAGCTTTTGTCATGTCCAACTTGATCACCACATTTGGCCCTGCCTTTGTTCTTAGCCTTGTGTCCGTAATTATCTCTTGAGTCAGTAATACATTTTTCACAATGCTCCTCCCTTTAACAAATCCAGCCTGCTCATCAAAAATTAAAGAAGGCAACAGTGTAGCAATTCTTTCATGAATGACTCTCGAGAACACCTTGTTCATAAAATTGCTAAGACTTATTGGTCGCATGTCTAAAAAGGTGTTCACTTCCTTCTTTTTTGGCAGTAACACTAAGTTTGTATGAGTTATAAACTTAGGTAATTCCCTACCATTAAAGAACTCCTTGACCATAGAAAACACATCATCTCCTACAATATCCCAACATTGGTGAAAGAATTTACTTGTGAAGCCATCCGGACCCCCAGCACTGTCTCCATTTATTCCAAGTACCACTTGCTTCACTTCTTCTTTTGTTGGTTGTTCAAGTAAATCCTGATTCTGCTCCATAAAAATCATGTTAGGGACATGATCGATTATCCCAAATGCAGTAGGCACCACATCTTCATGGAATTGAGATTGAAAGAACTTGACAGCCTCCTCAACCATTTGATCATTCCCTTCTATCCAGTTGCCTTCACTGTTTTGAATCCTTTTAAATTGCAATATTTTCCTTCTCCCATTCACCTGAGCATGAAAGAATTTGGTGTTGCGATCCCCATCTTTAAACCATGCCATACCTGCCTTTTGCCTCCAGAATTGTTCTTCAAGAGCTAAATATCGAATGAGTTCTACTTGCACTTTATTTAGCCTTTCCCCATTCATTCTCGTGGGATTAAGCTCAAACTGTGGTTTATGCACCAAGACCACTTCTTCTAAACTTGCAACTTTCTGAAATATATCCCCATATATAGCCTTACTCCATAGTGACAGTGCTTTTTTCAACTTCTTCAGTTTATTGTTGAAGATAGTGAAAAATCTAGCGTGAAAGTTGGCCATATTCTCGTCAATCTAATTCTCCTTCACAACATCTTGAAAGGTAGTATGCTCCGTCAAAAAGTTCAAGGACCTAAACTATTTCTTAATAGGCGGGTGATTTGGATCACACTTAATCAATAAAGGACAGTGATCGAAGCCAATTTTTGACAAATGAGTTACTTCCACTCTTGTAAATAGATGATGGAATTCCATATTTTCCAATACTCGATCAAGACTTTTGAAAATGCAGTCCTCTTCAGCCCTACCATTCCACCATGTGAATATGCTTCCTTTGAATCCAAGATCATTGAGATTACAAGTGTTAATACAATGCCTAAAGTCATCAACTTCATTCAAAGGGACTGGCAGACCTCCAAACGTCTCCTCCTCATCCCATATTGCATTGAAATCCCCACCAACAATCCATGGAACAATCATATCACTTGCCAAAGCATACAAAGTATCCCACAATTCTATACGCTCAATATGATCACATTTAGCATATACTAGGGTGATGATAATTTCTTGTTGAGTATTGATCTCGATCAACCTCAATGTGGGCTATTGATGCATGTTGAATAACACCATAACCTCAAATCCGTCATCTACAAAATCCCATATTTTGTTAGAAATATTGACAAAAGCCTGTGCAAAACCAAGTCTGCTCCTATATCTTTCAGGTTTTCTCGACTGTTGCACAAGTTTAGGAGTAATAGATAAGGTGGAGAATTCACTGGAGCTAAGGCAGAGTTTCCTTTAGGAAGTTTTTTGTTTACTGGGGCTACATATGTTAAAGGGCTCTATGAAAGGATGATATTATTATTGTTTTGTAGGTTAGGATTCACTGGAGCTAGGGTTGTATCAGTTAAGGCAAGGCAAGGATTAAGATTCTTATCTTGTATGGCTGGTTTATGTAGTGTT
Source organism: Nicotiana otophora (assembly GCA_000715115.1). NCBI lineage: Eukaryota > Viridiplantae > Streptophyta > Magnoliopsida > Solanales > Solanaceae > Nicotiana > Nicotiana otophora. Next base: position 59,164 of record AWOL01S0043798.1, read on the forward strand.
TTATCTAGTGGTTTAGGATTAGGTTTAGGGCTAGGTTCAGTAATTTTAACTGGTTCAACACTTCCATCAACCTTCTTCAACATTGATTGCTCACCATCATTCTGATTTTCCTCAGCTACAAATTGCACCATCTCATCTAAATCTTCCCCACATGATTGTTTATCACCTTCTTCATCCACCCGTTCTTCATCCATGTGGAATTCTCCTTCTTTTCAGATTCCTCTTCCGTTTGATCACTCCACAATCTACCTAGCTGAATATTTCCATTAGCTAAAGATTGTGAAGGCATTTTTTGGCAAGACTGATTTGTAGTAACCAATTGAGGCAAATATGCTCCATGTTGTTCTTTGTTAACACTGTTGGCATTGTCCACTTTGTTTTGATATTCATTTGTAGGAACAAAAGTCCTATTAACCCATTGAGTCGTTGATTCTCTTTGTTCTCCTTATGCTGTAATATTCCCATTCTTCTTAAGACTAGGAGTTTTCTTTTTCCACCAAACTTGTCCCAGTTACTTTGGAATTAAACATAAGAGCTGTTGGATTCAATCTCCCAGTCTTGTTAGGAGTAGGTCTAGGAATAATTTGCTCGACTGATTTCTCCATCAAAGCCAAATGATTATCATCTTCCTTCTCTACATCCTCTACCTCTAAGACTGCAATTTTGTTCCTCTGTTAAGGCTCGTTAACAACTGGAACAATTTCCTTCCCAGTTTGATTCTGCACATCCCCTGGATGTCCAGCTTTCTGCACATCACCTTGTTGTCCAGGTTTCTTTACTCTATTGTCCCTTACTTCTTTCAATTTCTCTCCAACATTCCTCACTACTTTTCCACTTGAAAGGATCATCAAAGGCTCCTTATTCTACATATTGTTGTTGCCATTAACATCTGTAGCCTGTTTTTCTTTGTCATTAGCCATCAATTCTGGATTCAAAAGCCAACATTCAATCTCCTCATGTCCTTACAATCTACATTTTTTTACAGTATTTAGACAGCATGTCATATTTAATTGTAACCTACTCAATCCTTATTTCCTCAGTTGCCTCGTTTTCTATATCCATTCTAACCTTCTTAGGAAGTTCAGCCAGTAAATCAACAAGGACCTTAACTCGAGCACAACTAGGTCGAGTCTTATTTCTTGTAGCCATATCAAGATGCATAGGTTTTCCAACAGCTGAAGCTAAAGAAAATAAGCACTCTTTAACAAAGAAGGTAGGTAACAATCCTGGAAACGAAATCCAATCCATGGCCATTGGTGTTTCCTCACCTGTTTTGAATTTAACATCATAAATAAGCGTTCGAATTTGGTGTTCATAACCATCCTTATATTTAACATAAAATGCATTTTTCGACGTAAGAGTAATGCAATCTTCCCATAATGACAACCGAATTAATACCAGCCTATCTCTGAAATAGCCAATGTTACATTCCCCTTTGACACCATATTGAACTGGGACAATGCGACGTAATTCTTGTAGTTCTATCCATTTGTATGAAAACTTGTCTAGTACTGCATATTGTAAACCTTCAATGACATTCATTCGATCGAATTCTGCTTCTGTGAACTTGACGAAAATCTGCCCATGAAGAAAAGCTGCTCGTTTGAAAGGAATTGGTTGAACTGTTGCATTCTCGCTAGTGTTCTCTTTCGTGGGATTATTTAACATGACTGGTTTCAGAATATTATGATATTATTGTTTGTGGGGGTATTTGATGGGGCGACAGTGGGGGAGGGCTGACCAACCAATAACAATGGCGTTAGCTGCCGGCCATAGCGGCCATTAGAGCTCAAAACTGTTGGTCGCTCTATATTTTCTCCAGAGCTCCTCTCTCCTCGCTGTAGGGTTTCCGTAGTGCTAATTCAGGAATTGTCTGTCTGTCTGTGTCTTTTTGGATATTGTATTGAGGAGTTTTTTCTGGATTTTGTCTTAGTGATGGAGAAATATAGTAATTGGGTCCTAGTATACCTCTTGCATAGTCTAATGCTTCAGTGAAATCATTAAAACCTTTAAAAGAGTTTTTTCTAAATCTTTAATGGAATCTAAAACTTCTATCCATATCTGAAAAATACCATTTGTCTTGCCATGTATCACTACATAATATTTAAATCTTTTATCTTGGTTTTTGTCTGTAAAATACTGTCCTAAGGCATTAAGTGTTGCTATAAAATATTTAGTGCATTTTTAATTATATGTTATCCATAAATTATCAATCAAACATCTTTGTGGTCTATCTACGACACATTCTGGTAAAACTCTAAATGACATATTTGACGGTAGAAAAAATATTAAATTATATTTTCCAAAATGTATTCTATCCATACCAGTCTGTTCTACTAATGTTTGTGGCTTAAATAAAAGATTACCTAACATTGTCTAGGATGTCACGACCCAAAATCTCACCTGTCATGATGGCACCTATCTCACTACTAGGCAAGCTGACAATCTCAATAAACCACCATATCTTTTAAATTTCAAAATATAATTATTAAATTCAGCGGAAGAATATTCACAAATACATAAATAAATACTCCCAAAATCCGGTGTCACTGAGTACATGAGCATCTAATATGAATACAAAGTTTGACTGATAAAATCACTATCTGAAAATATAGAACAGTACAATAATTAAACAGGAAGGGAATCAAGTTTGCGGACGTCAAGCAGCTATCTTGATAGTCCCCAATATAATTAACTTCGAAATCTAGCAGCCACCGTATCCAGGAGCATCTGGATCTGCACACGAGGTGCAGAGTGTAGTATGAGTACAACTAACTCAATAAGTAACAAGAATAACCTCTGGGCTAAAAGCAATGACGAGCTCCGCATGTACAGTCCAGTATAAATAATGGTACAAAAATGTAGGTATGTTTTCAAGTTTAACAGTTAAACTTAGTACAAGTGAAATAGATCAATACTGCATGATATGAGGTATATGACATCTCAGTAGAAAGACCTCATGTAAATACTGGCCACAAATTATTCGATCACTCGGTACTTTTTATGGCCAATCCAGCCGAGGGGTGTTCCAACCCGTATATAAATACACATCGACTGACAGTCAGTCACTCAGTACCGTATAAGGCCAATCCAGCCCTAGGGTAATTTATCCCAAAATATAAATGATACGGACAAGATCCACGTCCAGGTAAATTCAGTACAATATAAATCAGTAAGTTAAGTCCATGCCCTGGGAAATCTATCCCGAATATATATAATCATCTACTCTCATTGGGGGTGTGTACAGACTCCAGAGGGGATCCTTCAGCCCAAGCATGATATAAAGCCAATATGGCCTACTGCAGGCGGGCAATCCCGATCCATATAATAATAATGCCAATAAGACCTTCTGCAGGCGGGCAGGCCTGATCCATTTAATAATAAAGCCAATAAGGCTTGCTGCAGGCGGGCAGTCCCGATCCATTATATAATAAAGCCAATAAGGCCTGCTGATGGCAGGCAACCCCGATCCATAAAATAGTAAAGCCTATAAGGCCTGCTGCAGGTGGGCAACCCCGATCCATATAATAATATTGTATAAAGCCATTATGGCATGTTGCGTTGCGCAACTCAATCCCATAAATATCCTCACAATGGACAATTATTACTGAGTGTGAAATGTATATTTTGAACAATTAATTCAACATCAACACGACCCCATGGGTCCCAAAATATTGGCACGTAGCCTAAACATGATCTTTAATAGGAACCTCAGCTCAATTTCTCTAACACGTAGAGAATGTTCAGATAATAACACGATTCATTAGTCTTACAACTGCACAGGATTTATTCAAGACACAATTTATATGGTGCACGTCCACATGCTCGTCACCTATTGTGAGTGTCACCTCCAAATAATTTATATCATACCAAATTTGGGGATTCCTACCCTCAGAACCAAGTTTAGAAGTGTTACTTACCTCAACAAGACGAACCCAACTTCGAGCAAGCTAATCAATACTCAGGAAATTCCATTCCACGTGTATCCACCTCTAAATGCCTTCTTGTCTCCTTAATTCAATGCCAACAATCCGAAACTGAAATTCACCCCTTAATGATACTACAACGATCTACTATACTAAGCAACTGCAATCTACAATATCAACATCCAATGGGACCAACATTAGTAACAAATTTCATAGTTTAGGCCATTTTGATAATTTACCAAACACCTAGTGGGCATACATTTATACATTTCTTAACCATAGAATTAGTTCTTCCAACTACCATAATTTACCAACAATTCATCACAACTTATAATCCTAACATCATATGTGCAACCAACCATTCTCACCCAACTAACAAAATTCGATCAAATAATCACCTTTCAATCTCTACAATGGTTATGTATTTAAATTGGGAACTTATGGCTTCCAATCACCATACCATAAGTTTTAACACATATTTCATATAAAAATAATCACCATAGATTAGTTAGAGATGATATACATACCTCTTATAGTGAAACTCTTGAAAATCCCAACTTGTAGTGTTCTTGACCAATTTGGGGATTTAAATGGAAATCTATGGATCTTCAAGATTAATCCTTGTTAATACAAGTATTTAGGAGTAGTAATCAACTCAAAATTACTCCAAAAATATTACCTTGGTTCATGGGAGGGAGGTGTTGGACGAATTCCCCTTGATATGCAAACCCTAGCTCAAAGAAATGACTTAGCTCTCTCTCTACCTGGCCTTAGGGGGTATGTAATGGGTTCCTACGTGCGCGGCCGCGCACCTGGGCAAGTGGCCGCACATCTGGCCACGCACATGAGGCAGAAACTCTCAAATATGCGCGTCCGCGCATCTGGACGTGCATATGACACAGGTCTAATAAAATAGCCATAACTTTCTGTATACATTTCCAAATGATGAACGGTTTGATGAGTTGGAAACTAGACTCAAAGCGGTTTGATCTGATAGGTTATACACCATATAACATGTCATATCTTGAGAGTTATGCTCGTTTAAATTTAGGTCTTGTGCGAAATCACTTGAAACTTTATCCCATCATATAATGTTTCAACTTGACTTAGCCTTAGGGATCTTCTTAGACCATAAACCATTCTTAATGCACCTCATACATATATTATCATGATCAATTGATATAATTCAAATTATCAATCTTGTTCATACCCGAATTAATATAATAAGCACCCGCCAATCTTCGTAATGGTTTTAAAACACTTCGAAGTTGTTTTTTATTTTTTTTGGGGTGTTACATTCTCCCCCACTTAAGAACATTCGTCCTCGAATATTTTACAAGTCATTATTAGGCTCAATATTATCCTCATTTCACCTTAACCATCACCTTTAATCGTTCTTGACTTCATATGGATCTTAGACATTCTTCCAACATTTCAACTTCCTTAAGGCCCCAAAATTTGGATAACTCCCAAATATTTCAGAAATTTTGGCAGAGTGTCCTCTGCAATTGGGCCTAACCACCTGCTAGAGAATAACCAAAACTAGTCCTAACAAAATATTCATGAACCAACGATGCAACATAACATTAAAACAATGCCAACCATGGCCTTACGAGCAGTATACTAAAAACAAGGAACACCTTTAATATCAGCTATACAGTTGATACATAATTCATAGAAGGTATCTCTTAGCATTTTCGTAGAACACGACTTTATAAATACATGACTATTCAAACAATTGAGGGTACTTCTTCTTCATTTCTTCCTCGGCTTCCCAAGTGGCCTCTTCAACCTGTTGGTTTCGCCATAACACTTTCACAGAGGCAATTTCTTTATTTCTCAACTTTCGAACCTGCTGGTCTAAAATGGCCACCGGTTCCACATCATAAGTCAAATTACCGTCCAACTACACTGTACTGAAATCCAAAATATGAGACTGCTCCCTAACATACTTTCGGAGCATGGACACATGGAACACTGGATGAACACCTGATAGACTCGGTGGCAAGGCAAGTTCATAAGCCACCTCTCCAATCTTCTTAAGTATTTCAAAAGGCCTAATATACCGAGGGCTCAACTTTCCCTTCTTCCCGAAGCTCAACACACCCTTATCAGATCAACAAGTCATGGAGTTATCTCGGCCCAATCAGAACCATAATCACTTTTTAAGCCGACTTTCAATGTCATCCTCTCAAATATACCATAATCAAACCTGATAGTACCCATTCTAGGTCCAATGACCATATATTATTAAACACAACTATCCCACAAACATGACACATCAATCTAATTCAAGCCGCAAACTGCGCAATCCGTGTACCCAAAAATGGAAAATATTTCAAAGAAGAGAACCGTTTTCGTAGTTCAACAAGCACTTCTACAACCGAAATGCTATGAGCTCACCGTACATAGTAAAACCAAGACACACGAATCTAATAACGGTAACCAGCTCTCCTAGAGCTCACATTAAGTTCAACCCGCACAGACAACTCACGTGCTATCACATCAATATCTAGATCTGCACGGGTAACTCACGTGCCAATAATATCAGTATATGGATCCGCACGGACAACTCACGTGCCAATAATATCAGTATATGGATCCGCACGGACAACTCACGTGCCAATAAGATAATCCATCTGGCATGGTCACAGGCCTCCAGTCCAAGCATATCATATAGGAGCAATCAAATAAGTACACATGTTTATGATAAATGAAATAAAATTAGCATGCTCCTGGACTGGTATAAATAACACGCCATAGAGTAGGCATGTGCAAAGTGCGCTTTCACAACTCAAATCGGCAAGTGAATGCAGATATAGTAACTACCCAGTTTATTTAGGGAATTAGCCTCTTTGTAACCTCAAGTATAGCCCAGATAGTTCTCAACAAAGGTACGAGTATGAGAAACATCATAACTTTACGCTTAACCGTCAACTCTAGGCATATCATAGTCTAAATATTTTCCCAAGTCTGAATACTTGCCCCGATGCCCGTACATGGACTCAAACCTCTCTCTCTCTCTCTCTCTCTCTCACACACACACACACACACACACACACACATATATATATACGCACTCGTAGCGCATAGTCATCACAAAGGCAATTAGTGCCTCCACTGAGTTAAAATAAAATACTCCCCTCAAATAGGTCGCAACCCTAAAACAATATGCTTCTGAGAACCCCCAGTCTCCACATTCATAGAACACAGGAATCACCGTGACTGGTCCCAACTCCAGCACTCGAATGACTAACACATCTTTCATGCACGATCATCCCATGAGGAATACTTCCATATTTCCTCCCGTGCCACATAGCAATAATTGGAATATCAGCAGTCTATTAACCAGGTGAGTATCGCAATACCAATGACATCCGAAAGTTAAAACACAATGCCCTTTTCTAAATGCACACCCTTCTCAGGAATTACCGAGTAGTTATAATATCTGTCTAAACATCTAAAATTGACCATTCTGTCCATAATTCGTGGTCTTTCTTTCCAGAATGAACTGCCACCTTGTACATATAAGTCTTAATCCCGCACAGCACACCACGTCTATTATGCCATCATGTGACAAGCACGAGAATCTCATTATTAACTCTGATTTACCAGTATATTACATACCCGGTCAAATAGAAACCTTCCATTTTCTCTCATCCATGAGGAGTTCATAATGCACAACATGTCTCCCACACCGGTAGAAAATATCTAGTTCAAACCATGGTAGAAACCATCAAGAACACTTTCAAACCCATTTGCACATAACCAAGTTATCAAAACTGAATTCCTCTAACTTGACCAAGCCACACAGGTCACCAAAACCAAGAATATTGCCACCGAAACATCTGTAAAGTTACACCACATCATAATTATCCTAAAAGAACCGAACATACCATTACCATACTGGTCTAGCCTACTACCCAGTTGTCCTATTTTCTTCGAGTTTCTTCTAACTTACCCTCAAGTTGACACTTCTCCTTGTTAGAACACTACGATCTTTACCCAAAGTTCACTACAAGACATCCTAACATAAAACTACACCGCCCTAAGTCCCATAAGCCACTGTATTCTTCTTAAGTACCTCCATAAATACCACAACCGAGACACCCACTCTTAAGGACCTTATGTGAATTTAAAATTGTTCCTCTTTCCTTTCTTATACTGAAATGTAGAATTCGTAGTCAAACAGAATTATCGCACGTCCCGATACCATCAAGTGTAAGTAACCGATTCTAGTGATATACAAATTCGAAAAAAATTTCAATTGCCAAATATACATTTTGAATCCATTAGAACCCACTCGAGAGTCATCCACTCTGCTCAAATCTAATTTGCTCGGCCCAAACGGGCCGAAAGACACGTTCTCCTTTAGCACACTCAACACTCAAAGTAGTAACCTTGCCTTAACATGACCAATCAAATCCATAATTCGTGCGCACTACATCCTTCAAAATAACAACTTAAGCATTCCATAATTTATATATTTTCATAAAGTGTAATGTAACCCGTATCAAGGAATTTCCTTACCCGAGACACCCTCGATCTCCACCTCTGCAAGTCATAACTAACCCACAAGTATGCCTTAGACCAAATCTAAAATTTAACATATATCTATGAAATTGAATTGTAAATAGCAGGCTCCCCCACTTGGCTCCAAGCCATACAACAAAACACTCCATAACTCACAATACCCATACTTTATTACTGCTATAATACTGCAGTCAGTTCAATGAAAATTCTTCTCAAGCTTACGCATCACCCACCATAAAATACCTCAATCATCCGCTAAGTTCATATTTATTCTCTTGATAGTCAAGTCAACTTTCTCAACATGATTCAAATTCAAATCTCAACACATATGACTAGCTGGTAGAAAAGAAACTCTCTACTCAACATTATAAGGAACACACCTACGCAGATTACTCCGCATGAGATAACCTACCCGCTTAGCCTTAAATTGGCATATTACTATACCCTTTCGCAGCCACAATTACCACGGAATCACTTAATATTTCTGAGTTTGAATTTATCAACACGACATGACAATCTACTTCGCTGCACAATTAAACAGCATGACAGATCCCTCAACGCACTCACAAATCAAGACTATACGTTACATCAAAATAGGAATCAAGTACCCAATAGCAAACTCTTGAGTCACAAGTAAAATTTATTTGTCTCATTCAACCCATCTGAACATATCTCGCATTCACATCATACTTATCATATAGTCATTTAACCGCTCATCGAGCCACAAATTCCACTCATAGGAATACTACCAAACGCGTAAGTCCAATTGCACAGGATCTCACAACCGAGCTTAAGGTGCGGTCTAACTCCGGCCTCAAGTTCTCCAGACTGGCCCATCAACAAAACACAAAATACTCATCTAAAACCTCATTCATGGAATCACAAGACAGTGATACACAGCTGATACTGAGCGCTCACATACGCACACGAATGCATGGAAGGAATTCAAAGAGTTATGTTTCAAGCTGAATCAATTCCGCACGATAGAATACAAGAAAGTGAAATTTTCCTAAGGGTTCGGCAGCCTCTCGAAGATAAGTACAGACGTCTCCGTACCGATCCGTAAGACTCTACTAAACCTGCTCATGACTCGTGAGACCTATGTAACCTAGGCTCTGATACCAACTTGTCACGACCCAAAATCTTACCTGTCGTGATGGCGCCTATCTCACTACTAGGAAAGCACAATCTCAATAAATCACCATATTTTTAAATTTGAAAACATAATTATTAAATTCAGCGGAAGAAAATTCACAAATACATATATAAACACTCCCAAAATCCGGTGTCGCTGAGTACATGAACATCTAATATGAATACAATGTCTGACTGATAAAATCACTGTCTGCAAATATACAACAGAACAATAATTAAACAGGAAGGGAATCAAGTTTGCGGACGTCAAGCAACTACCTTGATAGTCCCCAATATAATTAACTTTGAAATCTAGCTGCCGCCGTATCCGGGAGCACCTGGATCTGCACACAAGGTGCAAAGTGTAGTATGAGTATAACTAACTCAATAAGTAACAAGACTAAACTTTGGGTTGAAAGCAATGATGAGCTCCGCAGGTACAATCTAGTATAAATAATGGTACAAAAATGTAGGCATGCTTTCAAATTTAACACTTGAACTCAGTACAAGTGAAATAGATCCATACTGCATGATATGAGGTATATGACATCTCAGTAGAAAGACTTCATGTAAATACTGGTCACAAATTATTCGATCACTCGGTACTTTTTATGGCCAATCTAGCCCAGGGGTGTTCCAACCCATATTTAAACACACATCGACCGACAGTCAGTCACTCAGTACCGTATAAGGCCAATCCAGCCCTGGGGTAATTTATCCCTAAATGTAAATGATACGGACAAGATCCATGTCCATGTAAATTCAGTACAATATAAATCGGTAAGGCAAGTTCATGCCCTGGGAAATCCATCCCGAATATATATAATCATCTACGCTCACTGGGGGTGTGTACAGACTCTGGAGGGGTTCCTTCATCCCAAGCGTGATATAAAGGCCTACTGCAGGCGGGCAGTCACGACCCGTATAATAATAAAGCCAATAAGGCATGCTGCAGGTGGGCAGCCCCGATCCATTTAATAATAAAGCCAATAAGGCCTGCTGCAGGCGGGCAGCCCGATCCATTATATAATAATGCCAATAAGGCCTGCTGCAGGCGGGCAGCCCCGATCCATAAATAGTGAAGCCTATAAGGCCTGCTGCAGGCGGGCAACCCCGATCTATATAATAATATTATATAAAGCCATTATGGCCTGTTGTGTTGCGCATATCAATCCCATAAATATCCTCACAATGGACAATTATTACTGAGTATGAAATGTATATTTTTGAATAATTAATTCAATAGCAACACGACCCCATGGGTCCCAAAATATTGGCACGTAGCCTAAACATGATCTTTAATAGGAGCCTGAGCTCAATTTCTCTAACACGTAGAGAATGTTCAGATAATAACACGATTCATTAATCTTACAACTGCACAGGATTTATTCAAGATACAATTTATATGGTGCACGTCCACATGCTCGTCACCTATCGTGAGTGTCACCTCCAAACAATTTATATCATACCAAATTTGGGGATTCATACCCTTAGAACCAAGTTTAGAAGTGTTACTTACCTCAACAAAACGAACCCAACTTCGAGCACGCTAATCAATACTCAGGAAATTCCATTCCACGTGTATCCACCTCTGAATGCCTTCTTGTCTCCTCAATTCAATGCCAATAATCCAAAACTGAAATTCACCCCTTAATGATACTACAACGATCTACTATACAAAGCAACTGCAATCCACAATATCAACATCCAATGGGACCAACATTAGTAACAAATTCCATAGTTTAGGCCATTTAGACAATTTGCCAAACACCTAGTGGGCAAATATTTAGACATTTCTTAACCATAGAATTAGTTCTTCCAACTACCATCATTTACCAACAATTCATCCCACCATCATTCTTTAACAACTTATAATCCTAACATCATATGTGCGACCAACCATTCTCACCCAACCAACAAAATTCCATCAAATAATCATCTTTCAATCTCTACAATGGTTATGTATTTAAATTGGGAACTTATGGCTTCCAATCACCATACCATAAGTTTTAACAAATATTTCATACATAAATAATCACCATAGAATAGTTAGAGATGGTATACATACCTCTTATAGTGAAATGCTTGAGAATCCCAACTTGTATTGTTCTTGACCAATTTGGGGATTTAAATGGAAATCTATGGATTTTCAAGATTAATCCTTGTTAATACAAGTGTTTAGGAGTCGTAATCAACTCCAAATTACTCCAAAAACATTACCTTGGTTCATGGGAGGGAGGTGTTGGACGGATTTCCCTTGATATGCAAGCCCTATCTCAAAGAAATGACTTAACTCTCTCTCTACCTGACCTTAGGGGGTATTTAATGGGTTCCTACGTGCGCGGCCGCACACCTGGGCAAGTGGCCGCACATCTGGCCACGCATATGAGGCAGAAACTCTCAAATATGCGCATACGACACAAGTCCAATAAAATAGCCATAACTTTCTATATACATTTCCAAATGACGAATGGTTTGATGCGTTGAAAACTACACTCAAAGGGATTTGATCTGATAGGTTATACACCATATAACACGTCATATCTTGAGAGTTATGCTCGTTTAAAATTAGGACTTGTGCGAACTCACTTGAAACTTTATCCCATCATATAATGTTTCAACTTGACTTAGCCTTAGGGCTTTTCTTAGACCATAAACCATTCGTAATGCACCTCATACATATATTATCATGATCAAATGATATCATTCAAATTATCAATCTTGTTCATACCCAAATTAATATAATTAGCACCCGCCAATCTTCGTGATGGTTTTAAAACACTTAGAAGTTGTTTTTTATTTTTTTCGGGGTGTTACATTCTCCCCCACTTAAGAACATTCGTCCTCGAATGTTTTACAAGTCATTATTAGGCACAATATTATCCTTATTTCACCTTAACCATCATCTTTAATCGTTCTTGACTTCATATGGATCTTAGACATTCTTCCAACATTTCAACTTCCTTAAGGCCCCAAAATTTGGCTAACTCCCAAATTTTTCAGAAATTTTGGCAGAGTGTCCTCTGCAATTAGGCCTAACCACCTGCCAAAGAATCACCAAAACTAGTCCTAATAACATATTCATGAACCAACTATGCAACATAACATTAAAACAATGCCAATTGTGGCTTTACGAGCAGTATACTACCAAAAAAGAACACCTTTAACATCAGCTATACAGTTTGCGCATCTGGGCGCGCATATGACACAGGTCCAATGAAATGGCCATAACGTTCTATATACACATCCAAATGATAAACGGTTTGATGAGTTGGAAACTAAACTCAAAGGGATTTGATCTGATATATTATACACCATATAACTCTTCATATCTTGAGAGTTATGCTCATTTGAAGTTAGGTCGTGTGCGAACTCACTTGAAACTTTATCCCATCATATAATGTTTCAACTTGACTTAGCCTTAGGGCTCTTCTTAGACCATAAACCATTCTTAATGCACCTCATACATATATTATCATGATAAATTGATATCATTCAAATTATCAATTTTGTTCATACCCGAATTAATATAATTAGCACCCGCCAATCTTCATAATGGTCTTAAAATACTTCGAATTTTTCTTTTTTCGGGGTGTTACATGGGAATACTTGTTTGAGGGTGAGGCTTTGATGCGTTTTCCCTTATCTTCAGTCTTGGAAACTGTTGGTCTCATGCTGTAAATGTAAAATATATATATTAATTAACAGTGATTTTTAACCTACTTAACCTATTTGCTAAATTGTTATCTTTTCCTTTAATATGCTCAAAAACTAAATTATAGATTGATATGGTGTCAATAAAGTTTAACCATCTTCATCTACTACTATTCTTCGCATCTATCTTTTGGTGAAAGTTAACTATGGCTTCACAGTCAGTTCTAATTAATACTTCTTATTTGTTTAATATATAGAGTCTGAAACTATTTAGTCCATATATTACAGCCAGAATTTCTGCATCTATACTACTCATATTTCCTTATTCTTTATATTTACCACTTTGATAAGTACATATTTTCTCTTCATTTTTATCTCTGTATTTATTGGGTTTTGCTTTTTAATACTGCTCCCCATCCTTCAAAACTTCCATCTGTCTCTATATTTAAATAGCGTGTTTCTAATGGCATGTTTAAATCAAGAATATTTTTTATTTTGTCTTTTATTTTCTGGACTAATTTTATTTCTTCCGTATTGAAATGTTTTTGTGAACCTGTCTTAGCATATAAAGGTCCTGCTATTTTGCCTAGGTCTTTTATGAAACTTCTTGCATAATTTACTATTCATAGAAATTTTGTAATTCTTTAATATTATCTAATTTGTCTGGAATTTCCAAAGCCTTTTTAGTTATGTAGGGTTGTAATTTAATCTTTCCATCTCCAAAAATACTCCTAAGAAATTTATGTTATTTTTGCATAATTTCATCTTCTTTTTACTAATTATTATTCCATTATCTACAAATAATCGGAAAACCGTTTGTAGATGTCAAAAATGTTCTTTTATGTTTCTACTAAATACTAATATATCATCTACATATACTAAAACAAATCTTTTATATTCTCCAAATATGCTATCCATTTGTTTTTGGAAGATATGTGGAGCTGTTTTTAATCCAAATGGCATAACTAACCTGTCACGACCCAAAATCCCGCCACAAGCGTTGTGATGGCACTTAGTCTCTAAGACCAGATAAGTCGATTATGATAATAATTCAAGCCATTTTTAATATAAACCAACATCGAAAATAATTACAAATATAATAACCTCCCAAGACTAGTAATATTGAGTCATGAACTCTAACTGAATACATGAAATGATCTCAAGGATCGAATACTCAATAATATTTGATTAATAATTAACAGTACAATAAAATGGAAAGACTTCAAGGGACTGCGACAACCAAGCAACACTAACTTGAATCCTTGCGATCACACTTTAACTCTGTCCGAGTCCGATAGCTCCAATACCTGGCTCTGCACAACAATATGCAAAAGTGTAGTATGAGTACACCATGGTCGGTACCCAGTAAGTATCAAGACTAACCTCAGTGGAGTAGTGACGAGGTACAGCCGAGACACTCACTAGTCTAATAACCTGTGCAATATAGTATACAAAAATAATAGGAAACAAATAACAATGATGACAACAATAATCAACCAGTAATATACACAGCATGGCGACAAGAACACCATAAATATTACGGAACAAATAATGAATACAAGTACAACCAATTAATCATGTCCTTCCAATATAAATCTTTCGCCTATATGTTTTTCAAATAGAAATCTTCAGGATATAATACTTTCAAATAAATCTCTTTCAAATCTTTTTCAAATATAATCCCTTCAAATAAATATTTTTCAAAAAAAATTCTTTCAACTAAATTTCTTTCGAATAAAAGTCACCCTTTGACACAGCATTTCAAAATCATAAAATACGGGTCTCAGCCCACTTTTATATTTCCACGGCACCTCTTGCCAATTTCTCTATCACAACCACACGAATAACTCACGTGCCAAATATCATCATCATTTAACCCCGGCACCTCGTGCCCACATTTTATATCACAACTACACAGACAATTCATGTGCCAATATCATCATTATTTGCTCACGGCACCTCATGCCCACATTTTATATCACAATTGCACGGACAATTCACGTGCCAATATCATCATTATTTGCTCACGGCACCTCATGCCCACATTTTATATCACAATTGCACGGACAATTCACGTGCCAATATCATCATTATTTGCTCACGGCACCTCATGCCCACATTTTATATCACAATTGCACGGACAATTCACGTGCCAATATCATCATTATTTGCTCACGGCACCTCATGCCCACATTTTATATCACAATTGCACGGACAATTCACGTGCCAATATCATCATTATTTGCTCACGGCACCTCATGCCCACATTTTATATCACAATTGCACGGACAATTCACGTGCCAATATCATCATTATTTACTCACGATACCTCGTGCCCACATTTCATATCATAACTGCACGGATAATTCACGTGAAAATATCATCATTATTTACTCACGGCACTTCGTGCCCATAATTTATTTCATAATCCGCCTAGCAATAACTACAGACTCCCAATTTCAACATAGATCAGACTATTATCAATTTACCAACAACAAAACAAATTGCGTAAGGTATAAAAATGAACATAAAAAAAATCACAACATCACATAAAAATTACCAACGCAATAACCCCACATCATCACATATCATCCCTGGCAATAGCCACCCTTATCTCTCCTATAGCCATCCTTATCACTACTATAATAGCCTCCCTTATCCCTCCGCTCTGACAATATCAATAGCCACCCTTATCACTCATATAGACACCCTTATCTCTCCTATAATAGCCTCCCTTGTCCCTCCGCCCTGACAATATCAATAGCCACCCTTATCTCTCCTATAGACACCCTTATCGCTCCGCCCAAAGAATATCCCAACACACATAACAATAGTGAAATGCCACCCTTATACCCACATAATATCAATAGTGAAATTCTATCCTTATATCCTCAAAATAATAACTCAAATAACACAACAATTTACACGGAATATTATCACGACAACATAACAAAATCAATTCATATCACAATTTGCCCAATGGCCACATCCAATTGCAAAGATATAACAAAATCAATTAATTTCACAACAAATAGCCCAAGGCTCCACACAATGTGTATAAAACCTCAAAACAACAACAGAGATAAAAAATACTCAGTATAGGGCAACGCCTTCACTAATCCAAATTCTTGATAATTATATAACGCCTCGGTTTAAATTTATTTCATTAATTATTTGCAGATAGATAATCCATAATATAATTATTTCCAGAAAATATCAAATCAACAAACTCACAGAATTCACCTAAATATACTAGCAATAACCACATCAAATTATCATATAAAAATAAATTCAACAAACGCGAATTGAGGCATGGCAAATAGATGATTTAATAAATGCCAACAATTATCCAATTTACTGCACAACGTGCCTAAGACTTTAACCCAATCAATTTTGCACATATAAGCCCGAGTACGTACTCGTCATCTCGCGTACACGACGTTTCACATTTCACAAATGACACATAAGACTCGATGCCTAAGGGGTAATTCCCCCACTCAAGGTTAGGCAAGATACTTACCTTTTTGAAGTTATGTCGATATTTCAAAATTGTCGTCTTGCTTGAATTGACCTCCGAAAAGCTCAAATCTATCCCAATTAATTGTATAACTTCATTAAAATTCATCGGAAATAATTCCGGATAATAAAATGTTGACTTAAAATTTAATTCTAAAAAGTCAACCAAAGTCAACGCGGGGCTCGTCTCTCGGAACTCGACAGAACTTTCATGAAATCCGAAAACCCATTCTGATACGAGTTCAACCATACCAAATTTACCAAATTCCGATAACTAATCGTCCTCCAAATCTTGGATTTTCATTTTTATAAAAATTCTACAATTTTCCCCAATTTCCATCTCAAAATACTAATTAAATGATGAAAACAATGATATATTCATGTATATTAACCAAATCCGAATTAGAATCACTTACCCCGATGATTTTCTTGAAAATCCCAAGAAATATCGCTACAAACCGAGCTCCCAAAGTCCAAAAAAGAAAAATGAGATGAAACCCTCATTCATATAGTACAAAATCTGACCCCCATTGTACTGACCGCACATTTATTTGTACGGTCGCACATCCTGGATGCTGCAGTCGCACTCAAAATTGTGCGGCCGCACTTCTGCAGCTTTGCACTACCAGGCTTCAATAAATTGACCATAACTTCTCTCTACAATGTCCAAATGATAATTGGTTTACTGTTCTGGAAACTAGATTCAAAGGGCTACAACTCTCGTTTTTGAATCATCTCCAAATTTCTTGTACATTAAAAGATATAAGCCTCCGAAGTCAGAACATCGAACCTGCAGAACTCCCCTGGAGTGCGGCCGCGAGTAAAATTGTGTAGCCGCAGAAAGCATTGTGCGGCCGCGGGCAGAATTGTGTGGCCCACACTTTTTCCTTGCGGTCCGCACTTTTTCCCTTGCATCAGCATTCAAAAATGTGCCCCCCGCACTTCCAAAAGTTCCAGAACATCATTAAAGTGCCGAAATGCACGGACTCGCTCAAAACTCACTCCGAAACTCATTCGAGCCACTCGGGACCCCGTCCGAATGTACCAACAAGTCCTATAACATGATATGAACTTAGTTGGGCCCTCAAATCACATCAAACAATATCAAAAACATGAATCACACTCCAATTCAAGCCTATTAAAACTAAGGAAATTCCAACTTCTATGATCGATGCCGAAACCTATCAAATCAAGTCCGATTGACCTCAAATTTTGCACACAAGTCATAAATGACCTAATGGAGGTATTCAAATTTTCAGAATCGGATTCTGGCCCCGATATCAAAAAGTCAACTCCCAGGTCAAACTTCCAAACTTAAATTTCTATTTTAGCCATTTCAAGCCTAATTTAACTACGGACTTTCAAATGATTTTTCGGACACACTCCTAAGTCAAAAATCACCATACGGAGCTGTTGGAATCATCAAAATTCTATTTCGGAGTAGTTTACTCAAAAGTCAACTCCCCAGTCAACTATTTTCTTTTAAGCTTCTTAAATAATATTTGTTCTTTCAATTTAATCCCGAATCATCCGAAAACCAAACTCGACCACACACGCAAATCATAATACACATCACAAAGCTGCTCGTGACCTTAAGTTGCTGAACGAGATGCTAATTATTAAAACGATAAGTCGGATCGTTACATTATCCCCCTCTTAAACATACGTTCGTCCTCGAACGTGCCAAGAATTATTCTGAGGATATTAAATTACTGAGTGTATTCTTACACACATACTCGTAGGTGATTCTACGTCACCACAAATTTAACATGGGTTTTACAACACCATCTCAGTTGAGATTATTTCCTTTATCATATTTATACACTTTAAAACCAATTTCTTACACTCCAAACATTTTCAAAAGGCTTATTTTCACATCAACGCACGATATTAGCTTCAACCGGATGTAGCAACTCGTACCTACGCACACGTCATACATATGCCCATAACCACACCCCTGATCATAATAGTTGTTCATAATTAATTCCAGCATCCTCAATTAACCTCATATTAATCAAACCCTCGTTTCAAATTTTCGCAATACCGACAGCAATTTACCCGAATTAACGAGTCACATTTAACGCCACTTGGGCACTCACATCGTGGGGCTAGAACTTCAATATTTACAATACAATTATGGCTAGATATGCACAGAAGCACATTAAACAATTATCAAATAAGCCTAGCAGGCATGACTCCCTATCAGTACTATAGTACAATTTAAATTTCACAAAGGGAGAATTTACTTATAAAATTTTCACCACAAGGACCTCGTCATTATATAACTTCCACCACGGCTTGTAGCCCAGTTTAAATATTTCACACCATATAAAAATGCAAGGATCTTGTCCTCAACTCTGAATCACAAGTATTTTGCACATTGTGCCAACCGAAATTTTCAATTTCCTCTTTCTTCTTTTCAATAAATTTCGTAAACAATTTTCACAAAACATAATGAACCCCCATTCCAATAGGGCATATAATTCATAAAATTGAAATCAATTATTCTGAAATCACATCAAAACCCACTGTAGAGAGTATTAGAAAGTAACTTTTGGACTTATAGTCCTCAATGGTGTACAAAATAAAAATAATAGACACGGGCTAACATCATCAAATCTCCCAGAAAGGATAAACACATAAGTGGGTCACAAAATTACAAAGCTCACCCATAAGCGGAGCATAATAGGAGGACTCACCTCAATAATTAGAACCGAATTAAATTAAGGAGAAATATCCCTTTATAACAAATCGGGATCATACTTATAACGACACCATCTGGTGTAGTGGCCTCTGTCACACCATAGCAAATATATCAATGGGCTGGGCCTCCCCCTCTAGGGTGCCCTCTACCAGCCTGTCCTCCACCCCTAACTGGCTGTGCACGTGGGGTAGTAGCTGTACATGGGCCTATAGCCTGAGTGTTCTGATAAAATCCACCCCTCACATGTTTGGGACAATCTGTCATGATATGCCTAGTATCATCACACTCACAACAACCCCTCTGAGGTCGCGGTTGCTCGTACTAGGTCTGTGCCGGATAACTGGAATAACCATTGTAAGAATTTCGTGTCGGTGGTGTACTATAAGAACTTACTGGAGCATCCCGAGTACTCTAATGTGCGGACTGAGCTGGTCGACTGCTCGAGCCTCCACCATAATAAGTCATAGCTGAAGAGTAAAATCCACTGAACCCTCCAGAGCTTCGAGACCATTTGGCCTCCTTAAACTCCCTTTCCTCACCTAGAACACCCTCACTCATCCTCGCAATCTCTACTACTTGCTGAAATGGAGTATCAGTTTGCAACTCTCAAGCCATGCATATTTTAAGATCATAATTGAGCCCTTCAATGAATCTGCAGACTCGCTCTCTGACTGTAGGAACCAAGATAGGTGTATGACAGGCTAACTCACTGAACCTGATGGCATATTTTGACACTATCATAGTTCCCTGACGCAACCGTTCAAACTCGGTGCGCCACACATCTCGGGGAGTCTGGGGAACAAACTCTTTCAAAAATATTTCCGAAAATTGAACCCAAGTTGGTGGTATTGCATCGGCTGGTCTACCTTCTTCATAAACTTGCCATCACTAATACGCTGCGCCTGACAGCTGAAATATAGTAAAGGCAACCCCGCTCACTTCCACAATACCCATAGTGCAGAGAATTCGATGACACTTTTCTAGAAATCCTTGGGCATCCTCTAAAGTTGTGCCACTGAAAGTAGGTGGACTATACCTCTTAAACCTCTCAAGTCTCTTTTGTTCTTCTTCTGTTGCCTCTAGCCTGACCTCAGGATGAACCGGAATAACAGGTTCTACCGGTACTACACCGGGAACCTGACCAATGGGAACTCGTTGCTCTGTAGTACGAGTGGTAGGAGTCTGAGTTACTCCCCGAATCTGTGAAATATTTGGTACAACAGAGATCAATCCCGCCTGAGTTAATGTATGTAACGACCCGACTTATCGTTTTAAGAATTAACCCCCCGTTCAGTGACTTAAGGTCTCGAGAAGCCTCGCAATATATATTATGACCCGCATGTGTGGTCGAATTTGATTTATGGATGATTAGGAGAGATTTGGGACACTTAGTCCCTAAGACGGAAGCTTAAGTCTTAGGATTTTGACAGTAGTCGGAACTATGTGAAGACGACTCCAGAATGGACTTTCATTGGTGCCATTAGCTCCGTTGATTATTTTGGACTTAGGAGCATGTCCAGACTGTGAATCTGAGGTCTATAGCCAATTTAGGCTTGAAATGGCGAAAGTCGAATTTTTGAAGAATTGGACCGGAAGTGAACTTTTTGATATCGGGGTCGGAATTTGATTCCGGAAGTTGGGGTAGGTCCATAATGTCAATTATGACTTGTGTGCAAAATTTGAAGTCATTCCGGATTGATTTGATGTGTTTCGGCACAAGTTATAGAAATTGAAAGTTCAAAGTTCATAGATTTTGATTTGGGGTGCGATTCGCCGTTTTGATGTTATTTGAGGTGATTTGAGAATTCGACTAAGTTCGTATGATATTTTGGGACTTGATGGTATGTTTGGTTGAGGTCCCGAGGGGCTCAGGTGTGTTTCGGGGTTGTTTCGGACCAAATTGGAACTGTTTGGACTGCTGTTGCTGAAGTCTGGTTTCCTTCTTCGCGAATGCGAAGGGAGTCAGTCCCGCATTCGCGAAGAGGAATTTGAGGGACTGATGGTTTGGCCTTCGCGAACGCGAAGCTGTGGACGCAAACATGAAGAAGGAGAAGGGCAAGCCTTCGCGAACGCGGCCCAGGCAACACGAACGCGAAGAAAAAATGAGGATTGGGGCCTGGGGTCATTTAGCCTTCGCAAATGCGAAGCGTGGAACGCGAACGCGAACGCGAAGGAGTTGGTCAGCTGGTCATCGCGAACGCGACAAGGAGTTCGCGAACGCGAAGAGGAAATGATAGGGCATAAACAGTTGGCCTTCGCGAACACGACGAGGAGGTCATGAACACGATAAAGGATTTGAGGCAGTCTTTGGCCTTCGCGAACGCGAAGCAGAGGTCGCGAACGCGAAGAAGGACTATCTGGGCAGAACCGAAAGTCCCAAAAACGAGGGTTTTAGTTCATAACTCAAAATCTAATTTGGAGCTCGGTAGAAGGCGACTTTTGGAGAGATTCTTGCGTGGGTGTTTGGGGTAAGTGATTCTTATCCAGTTTTCATTAATTTCCATGATCATGTCTTTGAATCCATCATTTAATTCGGATTTAATGGAGGAAAAATCAAGATTTTTGTAAAATCTTCCAAAAATAAAAATTTAAGATTTGGAAGTCGAGTTGTTATTGGAATTCGATAAAATTGGTATGGTTGAACTCGTATCGGAATGGGTGTTCGGATTTCATGAAAATTATGTCGGATTCCAAGAGGCGGGTCCCGCGTTGACTTTTGTTGACTTTTTGGAATACATTTTTAAGTCGACATATTATTATCCGAAATTATTTTCGATAAATTTTAATGAAGTTATACAATTAATTTGGATAGATTTGAGCTGTCAGGAGGTCAATTCAAGCAAAAAGGCGATTTTGGAATATCGGCATAATTTCAAAGAGGTAAGTGTCTTGATTAACCTCGAGTGGGGGAATTTTTCCTTAGGCATTGAGTCTTATGTGCCATTTGTGTAATTGAATATTATGTACGCGAGGTGACGAGTACGTACTTGGTTTATATGTGCAAATTTTATTGAGTTAAAGTCTTGAGCATATTGTGTAGTAAATTGGATAATTGTTGGCATATATTTAATCATCTACTTGTCGTGCCTAAATCTTTGTTGTCGACTCTGTTGTTATATGACAATGTGATGTGACTATTGTTTAATTATTTATGAAATTTTCTGAATTTGCTGGTTTGATAATTATTGTAATTTAATTTCATTATGGATTTTCCTTCTGCAAATAATTAATTAAATGAGCTTAAGAAGAGGTGTTTATATAATTATTGAAAAATTGAATTTAAATGAAGTCTTTGCTTTATGTTGAGTAATTTCTATCTCTATTGATTGTTTATGGGTGTTGTACACATTGTGTGGAGTTTTTGGCTATTTGTTGTGAAATTAATTGACTTGGTTGTAGCTTTGAAATTTGGTTGTGGCCATTGGGCAAATTGTGATATGAATTGATTTTTGTTATGTTGTTGTGATAATTTCCCGTGTAAAATGTTGTGTTGTGTGAGTTGTTATTTTGAGTAGATAAGGGTGACATTTCACCGTTGATATTATGTGGTTATAAGTGTGGCATTTCACTGTTGTGTTTGTTGGCTATTGATATTGTCTGGGCGGAGCGATAAGGGTGGCTAAAGGAGCGATAAGGGTGGCAATAAGAGCGATAAGGGTGGATATTGATATTGTCTGGACGGAGCGATAAGGGTGACTATATGAGCGATAAAGGTGGCAATAAGAGCGATAAGGGTGGCTATTGTTAGGGACGATATGTGATGATGTGGGGTTGTGGCGTTGACAATTTTCATGTGATGTTGTGATTTTCTTGTGTTATTTTTATACCTTGTGCAACTTGTCATGTTGTTAGTAAATTGATAATAATCTGGTTTATGTTGAAATTGGGAGCCTGTGGCTATTGCCAGGCGGTTTATAAAATGAAATATGGGCACGAAGTCCGTGAATTGTGATATGAAATGGGGATATTAGCACATGAATTGTCCGTGCAGTTGTGATATAAAATGAGGGCACGAGGTGCTGTGATGAAATGATAATGATATTTGGCACGTGAATTGTCTGTGCAGTTGTGATATGAAATGAGGGCACAAGGTACCAGGGAAATATGATGATTTAATTATGGGCACGAAGTGCCGTGAAAATATGAAAATGGGCTGAGACCCGTGTTTACAAAAAATATAAAATGGGATGAGATCCGTATTTTGATGATTATGAAATGAGGTGTCACATGGTGACTTTTTTTTAATTGAAAGAATTATATTAAAGATATTTATTTGAGAAAATTGTATTTGAAAAGATTTATTGAAAGAATTATATTTGAAAAATAATTATTTGAGAAAATTATATTTGAAAGAGAGTTACCTGGGAGAACTATGTGAAAGACATTTATTTGAAGGGCTTGCTTTAATTGGGTATAATTGTGTTTATTAATTGTTGAGTGATATTAATGGTATTCTTGTTGTCTGTTGTGCATATCACTGGTTGTTTTATCCTGCCTTTATTATTATTATTTGTTTCCTATTATTTTGTATATCATATTGCACATGTTATTAGACTAGTGAGTGTCTTGACTGTACATCGTCTCTACTCCATTGAGGTTAGTCTTGATACTTACTGGGCACCGCTGTGGTGTGCTCACTCGACATTTCTGCACATTTTGTGCAGAGCCAGGTATTGAAGATAACGGACTTGAGCAGAGTTAAAGCGGGATCGTAAGGATTCAAGGTAGAGCTTCTTGGTCGTTGCAGTCCCTTGGAGTCTTTTCATTTCATTGTACTGTTAACTTGTAATCAAACAGTATTGTATATTCGATCCTCGTGATCATTCTATGTATTTAGTTAGAGTTCGTGACTCAGTACTACCAGTCACGGGAGGATGTATATTCATATTTGTTCCGATGTCAGTTTTGATTATTTATTTAATTAAAAAAAATGGCTTCAAAAGGTAGTTGAAATCGGCTTACTTAGTCTTTAGAGACTAGGTGTCATCACGACACCTGTGGTGGGATTTTGGGTCGTGACAATGTCCCAAACATATTCAAGAACTGTACTAAAGTCTCCTGAATTTCGAGGGTAACAACAAGTGCTTATGGTACTTTTCCCCCAATTGGAGCTACTGGCGGCTCCTCCACTGCTGCTCTGACAGGTGATCTAGACGCGACACGTGCCCTTCCTCGGCCTCTATCTCAGCCCCGACCTCTTGCGGCCCTAGCAGTATGCGTGGGTGCCTGCTCAGCTGACTCGATAGTTCGTGTCCTCACCATCTGTGAGAGAATAGAGATACAAAGGCTCAAATTCCACAATCAATAAATCCGTACGACAGGAATGAAAGAAGTGGAAATTTCCTAACAGTTCTGTAGCCTCTCGAAGATAAGTACAGACGTCTCCATACCAATCCACAAGACTCTACTATACTCGTTCGTGACTCATAGAACCTATGAGCCTAGAGCTATGATACCAACTTATCACGACCCAAAATCCCGCCACATGCGTCTTGATGGCACTTAGTCTCTAAGACCAGGTAAGCCGATTATAATAAGAATTCAAGCTATTTTTTAAAATATAAACGAACATCGGAAATAATTACAAATATAACAGCCTCCCAAGACTGGTAAAACTGAGTCACGAACTCTAACTGAATACATGAAATGATCTCAAGGATCGAATACTCAATACAGT